>QNQO01003841.1:0-42958 GCA_003290165.1 Berberis thunbergii | reverse complement strand
GATGACGATGTATCCATTTTTGCGGATGGTTCCAGCCTGCTGGGAGGTAATCTTGGAAGCACCAACATCTCCTTAGCCTCAAAGTGATGTTCTTCGTCCGACATGTGCTTAGAATTCTCTCTGAAGCACACACTCTCGACTGCAGAAGAAGAAGCGAAGAAGAAAGGGAAGAGATACACAAGGACCTTCGACACACCACAAATACGAGTGAGAATGGGTCAAAACCACTCACCTCCTCTTGCATTTTGTAGGGGGAGGGTGTCGAGATGGAAAATGGGGAGAGGGAGATGGGAGGTCTGAGCTTGAGCTCGAGAATGAAAATGGGGAGAGGGAGAGGGAGGTCTGAGGTAGGTTGAGAATGAAATGGGGAGCCCTCCTTCTTTCTCGCCCAAAATTTTGATTTCCTCGCAATTTTTTTTTTTTTCCACGTCAGCTGCTCGCGTGCGACGCACATCCCTCGCCCAAACCTCGCCCAAACCCTCGACATCTAGAATCGCTCAGACTGAATTTCCAATTTAATTCACTCTGCAGTACAGAGATCGTAATCATTTTTCTTCTGGGTTTTCTTGGTGGGTTCCACTTAAGAAGCCTACAAGGGAGAGCAAACATGCATTGTACTCTGATTGTTATAGTAGTGGATTCATTCAATTGACCGTTGAATATGGTAAAAACTTGCTTTAGTTTTTCTCTTCTCTACTTATTTACGAGCTTTGCTACAGATCGAGGGAGGGAGCGAGGGAAAGGGGGCGAGGGATGGGTGGTAACCACCCATTGTCTCAAGATAAGCGCATCAAATTTGAAATATGAGATGTCATTTCTCGAGAGGTAGATGGGTTTGGTTACCACCCATCCCTCGCTCCCTCCCCTCGTCCCTCCCTCGACCCTAGAATTTTCCTTATTACTTTTGTTCGGATTGATTGCAAAATTTTCTGTTATTTTTTCATATTTATTAAATTTATCTTTATGGAAAGTTTTGCAAGATAGTGAATCCCAAAAATTTAACAAGTAATTAATTACTAGAAACTTTGAGAAAAATTATTCCAAGTATAAATGTGGTACGAAGAAATCAGGACTTTCGAGTGAATCGTTAATGGTTCGACTCGAGTAGCATGACTATCCAATTATGATAATTTTGGTTTGAAAAATATAACTGTCAAGTAACGACTAATGATATGACTCGAGTCAGCCATGACTCCTCTCAGCGCGAAGGCTGAAAAAATTGTTCAGCACGAAATGTTGGTAATTGCTCAGCATTGGTGTTGGATTGCTAAACATTAGTGTTGGTATTGCTCAGCATTGTGCTGGTATTTTTTTGAAGATTTTGTGTGATGGTACAAAGTAAAGCTCGGGGTGCAAAATAACAAACTGTTTAAAAAAAACATTGGTTCTCCCTCCAAAGATTATTCTTCTTCTCGCATCTTCTGCTTCGCTGTTAGTATTGGGATCTCTTATTTGTTTGCTGGCAATGAGATGGTCGATGACAAGAGGCTCGTCTTTGGGCGATGGTGAATCTGTGAGGAGAAAGAGGTCGACGGTGGTCTCTGTGGTGTCACTGATTCGGTGATGTAGACATTAGAGGAACGAGGGATGAGATGGAGATGAGATGGCTGCATATCTGACTTTGTGGGGCGATGATGCTCGTTGGCTATGATGTTGAAGATTTGTGAGCGAGAGAGTGAATCGTCTTTTCCCGATTACTTCATGGTAGTCACTGCTCACTGTTATCTATTTCGACGATGAGTGTGGAGTTTTGATGGACCTTGTTGTTTGTTGGTCGGGCAAACCTCTGTGGAGGATATTGTTGTCGTTTTTGTTGGTTCAAAGATTGTTGTGACTTGTGATTTGAGTTGTTGTTATTTGTCTGCAGAAGTGTTGGTGGTGAAGGAGTTTGAGATTGATTGGTCCCATGGTGGTTGGTTGAGAAGAAGAGGATCAGGGTGTGGTGCGCTCTCTCTGTTTGAATAAGAGAGAGATGACGATCAGTTGTTGTTTGTGATTAATGGCGAGTAGTAGCAATGTTGATTTGGGATTGTTGATGGAAAGGTATGTGTTGATTTGAGGATGGAGTCGTGGAAACTAATTTGGGGTTGTTTGTAGATACAGTGTTGGTTGGATTTCTAGTTGAAGAAGATGACGATGATGAACCATTTATTTGATCGGTGATTGGTGTGACTATGCGTGAACTCTATTGCAGAGTGTCATTTCCCTTCCCACCTTTTGCATCTACAATCAAAGTGTGTAGTCATCGGAGGCGGGGGCGAGCTTGAGTGTCGTAAGTCTTACATGTAGCAAGTCTCAAGATCACTGCTTTTGATACCATGTAAATAAAATATTTGGAGAATTTGTATTATTGTATTATTATTCCTTGACTAAATACAAACTTATATAAGCTATCTTTTACCTAACTTGTGAAAACGGGAAACTGTTGCAGTTAAATTAGGATTGTGTGACTAGTCCAAACAAGGAAGGATGTCCTATTTGCATCAGAGTAGGATTTAGATGGATACTTTGTAATTGCTACCTCTATATATAGAGGCTCATATCAATGAATAATACAATTCTATGTTTCCCCTACTTTTGTTTCTTGTTTACTTTACGTTACTTTCAACACGTTATCAGCACGAGCCCTAACCCTAGCAGCTATAAGAAAAATCCCCACACCGCAGCGAATGCTTACCGCGAGCGTCTTCCCCCTCGACTCTTGTTTTGCCTCATGCTCGCCAGGTTAAACTGCCAAAGTCACCGCTTTGTTAAATCCTGAGTTCATGGGTTATGCATAAACAACACCAGAGAGAACACAAATTCGAGGATATGGGTTTTGAGATTTATTGCAAAGAAGATAGTTGACCATGGTAGTTTCTAGAATAAGTCATTTTTTATTATTGTTCATGCCCATCTAAAGTGAGGGCATATCATCTGTTTCGAGCAATCATGGATATGCGGTGTGTTCATTAGCTCCACACATAAGGTACATTTTTCATGCTCTTTTATATCTTTATTAAGTTCAACATGAAAAAACATATTTTATTGGCAAAGTGTGATAATGTTTCAAGAATAACTTTAGCATATTATAGAGCTAAGAAAACCTATAATAAAGTAATCGAAAATTTTATGATTATCTAGGTTAAAGGCACATCATGAAAATTTGGTTTCAGATGAGAAATGCTTCTTACAAGCTCCGTACAGAACACTCTGTGTCGAGTCAAAAATATTTTCGGAAACACCCCAAATTGAACGTGGGTTGATCTTGGTACTTTCAATGTCCAAGATGAATATGTATTTATGTTCAAATTTCTTGAAGATATTCTATTATAAGTAGCTCTCTAATTATTTAAAGAATGACAAGCATACAACATTTGGGATTTTATTACTTGTTGATCTATGGATTTTAATTATTAATGAATTGATCATTGTTCGATGGTTTCTCTTTGTGATGAGATCTAACTATATGATAGAGAACTAGTTTGATAATTATTTTTTATTTGTTTAATACTAATTGTAAACAAGACATGCTTAAGGTGCACTAAATCAAGCTACATTTTCCCGATCTATCCTCATCGATACATCTGGCTTTCTCATTGTTCATAACCTCTTTGTTCACTTCCAAAAGCTCCTATCAACAGTGTGCTGGACTAAGCCCTAGACACTATCCATATTTTGTTAGAGGTTTACATTTAAGTTTGAATTATTTACATTGAATTATACATGCACATATCATTATAGGCAGATGTCGTAATGTTTTGGTTCATTTTATTTGAAATGATTGGGACTTGCAACAGAAAAACATTTGTGGCCCAAGTCGAAACTCTAGATCATATGACTCAAATTTTGGCTAGGGACGTTTTCAATGATTAGCCAAATATTCAAGAAAAATGCTCATAGTTTGGTGGTGTATATACAGAGAGTGTAGCATTGCCAAATTGAGCATCAAACACACTTAGTGCCACCCCACCCAAATTATAATAAATACAAGAGATCATAAAAAGGGTGTACTGTGTATGTGCATGTGTCAGCATAGAAGTTCCATAGCCTATTGTTCAACATTAACTGTTCTGTGTTGGAGATCATAAGTCAGCTGCGGGTTTTCATGGAAGATGTTATTCCCTTGTAGATCTCTATTTCCTGATATATGATGGGGGTAGAATGTGTCGTATACCTGCTCGTCCCAA
The DNA here is from genome assembly GCA_003290165.1 of Berberis thunbergii. Classification (NCBI taxonomy): domain Eukaryota; kingdom Viridiplantae; phylum Streptophyta; class Magnoliopsida; order Ranunculales; family Berberidaceae; genus Berberis; species Berberis thunbergii. The sequence continues at coordinate 38,789 of QNQO01003841.1, read as the reverse complement.
GTTGATGGTAATGTAATATTTTCTGGTTGCATAATTATTGCTAAAACTGTGAGCTAATGCATTAGGCAACTTGTTGACATTTACACTGATTAGACCATCTAAATAACCTTGTTTGATATTCTTATAGATACTGTCAAGGTGTTTCGTTTATCATGTATAATCTTCAATTTCATAGCTCAAGTAAGCAATGGTCCTTGCATATATTTGGATTTGAACTAAATATGACATTGTGGAAAAAGTTTTGAATTTCATAGTTTGAATATGTTGAAGTCATTGTGTGCTACTTGTTACAGTTAAGTTTCTATCCAATCATTGTAGTTTAAATACAGAGATATGAAACCCATATGTCTAGACTTTAAACTAACTGGTCTTCTCCCATTAGTGCTTGAGTAAACATGATCATCTCTACTCTCCCTGTAAGAATTTGAACAAGGTGCTCTTTCCACTCCCTGTAGAGAGATAATTGACAGTCCACTTACAAATTGCCTAAGTGTCTGTTGGCAAAGCATTAGAACTTGGTGACTTCACTAATGTGAGTGAAAGTAAAAAGAGTCCTACCTGGAGAACCAAGGAGAAGAGTCATGGACCCAGGCATAATGTATCCATCAACACCTTTTTGAGAAATAGTTTCTAATCTTGATGATTATATAATATGTTAGTAGTACTCGCAATGTTTAAAACTAACAATTTTTCTGTTCTACTTCAACGTTGCTAATTTCTCTTAAACTTTGTGATGGCTTTCTTTGATTATATGTAAGTTTTATAGCCTTTGTGAATTAATTTAAATTTCAGCCTCTCTCAATTAGCTTTCTACTCCAATCCCTCTAAGTCGGACTATGGAAGTTTGCACCAAGTCGAACAGTGGGGGTTCGCATTCGCTCTGAACTATGACAGTTCGTGAAGCTTGAACTATGGTATTCACTTCGAACTATGGCAGTTCGTGTAGCATTGAACGATGACCGTTCACGACCATTTGTTTGAAACTTCGAGTTTCATTCTAATCCAGTTCCATGGATATCTGCTTCTTGGAAGCATTGGCTCAGAACACTAATTTTGTTCACGGGGATATTTGTGGACCTATCCAACCAACTTGCGGACCATTTAGATATTTTATGGTGTTGGTTGATGCATCGACGCGATGGTCATATGTCACGCTACTATCCACCCGAATGCTGCATATGCTAAACTCTTGGCTCAGATTATTCGGCTGAGGGCTCGCCACCCGGATTTACCCTATTAAGTCAATTCGCCTTGATAATGCTGAAGAGTTTACATAAAAAACATTCGATGATTATTGCATGTCCATTGGGATTGATGTTGAACATCTGGTTCCCCATGTTCACACCCAAAATGGTCTCATGGAAACCACCATCAAGAGGTTACAGATGGCCGTTCGGACGTTGGTTATGCGCACCAACTTGCCTATATCCGCATGGGGATATGCAATTTTGCACGCAGCAATGTTACTCCGTTTGAGGCCAGTTGCCACCCAACCATTTTCTGCGTCACAGCTAGTGACTGGGTATGAACCGGATCTTTCGTACTTACCCATTATTGGGTGTGCGATTTATGTGCCAATTGCACCGCCACAACGTACGAAGATGGGGCCTCAATGAAGGATGGGTATATATGTGGGATATGATACACCATCAATTATCTGCTACTTGGAACCCTTGACAGGCGATCTCTTTACCGCATGATTTTCGGATTGTCATTTTGATGAGACAGTCTTCCCGTCGTTAGGGGGAGAAAAAAAAACGTTAATGTTCAAAGGGAACGATAGGAATTGTTGTGGTCTGTCCCCACTTTGTATCATCTTGATGCCTGAACTGCACAGTTCGATAGTGAGGTGCGGCGAATTCTCGACCTTCAGAGCGTAGCAAATAAGTTGCCAGACGCTTTCACTAATATCGCTAAAGTGACGAGATCACATATACCTGCTGCAAACGTGCCTGCAAGGATTGACGTCCCTACCACAAGACGTAGCGCCGCCCGTGACGGAAACAGTGCGCGTGGTACCCTGGCGGCTAACCAGTCATCTGATTCGGCGAGGAAGCGCGGTAGACCACTGGGTTCAATGGATTTCCGTCCTAGGAAGAGGACGCAGACGGCATAAACCAATCCATTTGACATCGCTATCTCGATCGAACCATCCCATGAGAATATCCCAGACTATGGATATGTCCGGGAGTAGTCATCGTTGGGGGACACTTCAACGTCAGTACCTACTCCCGAGAATAGAGAAATCTCGGTCAATTATGCATGCATAGATGGGACATGGAATTGAAACGAAATCATCACCGATGATGTATTTTCATACTCGGTTGCACGAGAAATCATAGCTTGCGATGATATCGAACCTCCCTCCGTTGAAGAGTGTCAACGTAGAGTTGACTGGCCAAAATGGAAAGATGCGATCCAGGCTGAATTGAATTCCCTAACGACATGGAAGGTGTTTGGGCCGGTACTGCCAACCCGTCTAGGTGTAAAACCCGTCGGATTTAAATGGGTATTCGTTAGGAAGTGTAATGAGAAAAACGAGATTGTGAGATATAAGGCTCGTCTTGTGGCGCAAGGTTTTTCTCAGCGCCCTGCTACCTTCTCAGTTTAGTAGTTTCCAAAAAACTGAATATGCAGCTTATGGATGTGGTTACGGCATATCTCTATGGGGATCTAGATACAGATATATACATGAAAGTCCTAGAAGGACTTCGTTTGCCGGAATCAAGTAGCTCTAAACCATGGAGCACGTTTTCTATCATATTGAAACGTTCACTTTACGAATTGAAATAATCCGGACGGATGTGGTATAACAAATAAGTGAATACTTGATCGGAAGAGGATACATAAAAAAGTTATGCCCATGCGTGTTCATTTAGAGAACAAGTTTTGGGTTTGCTATTGTTGCGGTTTATGTCGATGACATGAATTTGATTGGAACTCTAGAGGAGTTAAAGGAAACTGCTAAGCACTTGAAGTCTGAATTCGAGATGAAGGATCTTGGGAAAACACGATTTTGCCTCGGATTGGAGATTGAGCACTGTGCCGATGGAATTATGATTCACCAATCGGGCTATATTTAGAAATTGTTAAAGCGCTTTAATGAGGATAAAGCTAAGCCTTGTAGCACTCCCATAATCGTTCGGAGTCTGGATCCGAAGATAGATCCAATCCATCCCAAAGATGAGGATACTAGAGGCAGAGGTGCCCTACCTAAGTACAATAGGCGCATTATTGTACTTAACACAATGTACGAGACCGGACATCTCATTCGTTGTGAACTTGTTGGCTCGATTTAGTTCTGTGCCGACACGCCGCCATTGGATTGACATTAAAGACATATTTCGGTACCTAAGAGATACAATTGATATGGGTTTGTTTTATCCCTACAAAGAAAGATCAAAATCGGACGTTGATCTTCATGAAATGGGAAAATTTCCAAAAATCGACGACATGGCCACATCTCCCACCGCCGACAAACATGTTGTCGTTTGCTTTGGTCAGACTCCAAGTGATGTCTTGACAGGTTTTGCTGATGCCGGGTATCTCTCTGACCCGCACAAAGGACATTCTCAAACGGGTTATGTCTTTACCATGGGGAACACAGCAATATCTTAGAGGTCGACAAAGCAGACTCTTGCTGCTACTTCTTCGAATCATGCAGAGATTATTGCTCTTCACGAAACAGTTCGTGAATGTGTATGGTTGAGATCTATAATTAGGCATATTCGAAGTACTTGTGGTTTGAAGTCAACCACAGATGAACCTACGTGCATTTACGAGGATAATGCCACTTGCATTGAACAAATAAAGCTAAGTTACATCAAAGATGACAATACTAAGCATATATTGTCGAAGTTCTTCTATAATCAACAACAACAAATGCTTCTGAAGATTGGAGTAAAAGAGGTTAGATCTGATGATAATGTGGCAGATCTTTTCACGAAAGTTTTATCGAAAACAACTTTCGAGAAACATGTACGTAGTATCGGACTACGTAAATTGTCTGATCTTCATTCAGTTGGAACATCCTTCTCTTAATACACCGGCTACAGATAAGTCGTAGGGAGACACGACTATTTTGGAATAGAAAATAGATACAAATAGAGTATATACGATCTAGAGTAGTAGTAAAAAAGATTACGATATTTGGAATAGTAAAAAAAAGGAAAGAGATTTAAAAAAAAAAAAAAAAAGTTAGGGGGCCAACCTAAGTATATGTAATGGCTATAAACCAATTCTTATGCATTTTCAAAGAAAAAATTTTCCCTTGTTGTTGGTATCAGGGGGAGACATTGTCATCATGGGGAGATTTGATGCACAATGAAGATTTTCTCAAAACGTTTACTTCATATTCAAGGAAAGGACGTGTTGTACTCTTTTTCCTTCGACCAAGGTTATTTTTTCCTACTGGATTTTTGTTACTTGGCAAGATTTTAACGAGGCAACATGAGCGTCATCGACGTAACGTAACATTGTGTTTGGACGTCACAAGGGGGAGTGTTGTAGTTAAACTAGAATTGTGTGACTAGTCCAAACAAGGAAGTATATCCTATTTGTATCAGAGTAGGATTTAGATTCCTTATTGGCATAGGTTTCTTATCTTGTTTCAAATTGGGATACTATGTAATTACTACCTCTATATATAGAGGCCCATATCAATGAATAATACAGTTCTCTATTTCCCCCTACTTTTGTTTCTTGTTTATTTTACGTTACTTTCAACAGAAACCTAAAACTTGCTATACAAAATAAAAGTCTTATTTTGACTTTCCTATTCTGAATTTACTTACTGTAACTATAATGACTTTCCTATTCTAACTTTTCTATTCTTGGACTTTCCTTCTTATAGAGGTGAATCAATCTTAGACTTGGGATTGACTATGTTGAGTACATATTCTAACAGTGAACGAGTTGTAAGCGATTAGATGTTATCATTCTCTTAGCTATATGAAGGCTTCAAAAGATATGTTTGCTTTTCATACATCATGGTTTCCAAATCCAGAACCAGAAAATGTCTTTTCAGACTGCAATTTCAATTTTAAGCATGAAGTTGATCTTCGCTTTTGCAAGAAATTTCATCTTCTCGTTTTAGCATTTGCAAAACAGTATAAAATAAAATCAAAATGATCATTGTTAGTAGAAGAACATGCAATAAAATGAGACCTTCAAAATGTTCAAATTATCACTAGTAATTGATAATTTTTATGTAGACATCATTCAGATCAATGTTAACATCACTAAAGTAAAGTAAATTCATATTCATTTCCACTAAAGTCGGTTCAATCCAAACATTAACTAGCAGATATTGATATTTTCTGAAGTATATAAATAGTATCCCAGAAATAGCTTTGTTAAATCGCGTTTCAAATCAGCTTTGATTATAGCATCAGGATCCAGCAAGCCAAAGTCAATATGAAGACGATTGCAGAACTTGCAGTTATGTTGTATGGCATGAAAGGAGTAATCCTAAAATCTACAAATGGAAGTGTCCCATAGATAAGTCCATTGAGTCTATGAACATATTCAACAAGTTAGTTGTTGATGCTAAATCAATAATGTAGTTGTCTTTGTTTTCAATATGCCACATGACACAAGCATGCCACATGACACAAGCATGCATTCGACGTAGATCATAATAACATGGAGATCATTTACAGATACTAGTCTTTGAGAGGGGGCTACTGAATCTTATCGTCCAAAGACTGCTGAGATTGATACATCATTTACTGAATGAATGTCAGAGCTATATGAAAGCAATCCACTCAAAGTTGGAGTTCTTCCTGTAGAAAGTTCTGCTTTCTTGGGTGTCGGAAGAACAGCTGCTTCAGTGCCCAACATAAACACAACTGAGTCCATGGTTGGCCTGTGAACTGCAGAATCTTGGACACAGAGTAGCCTCACTTGTATGCATCTCACCGCTTGAGCTGTTGAATTCAAACCGTGTGAAGGGTCTAGTAATTCAAGCAACTTATTTTCGCTCCAAAGCTCCCATGCCTGTGTTGAAAGTCAAATCAAATATAAGCGACAGGTAACATGGTACATGCTTTGAGTTGTATTTTACAGTTTCACTGAAATCAATAATCCTGTGATAGTAGCATTGTAGCAACAGTTTAGTTCGATACTTACATATCCTAGAAGGTTCAAAGTCTTGCCACGATAGTTGAAGTTAACATTCCTTCTACCACTCACAATCTCAAGCAGTAGAACCCCAAAGCTGAAAACATCAGACTTCACCAAGAAAAATCCTTCCATTGCATATTCTGGAGCCATGCATCCACTGCATTTCAGGCATAAACATGCTTGTTAACATCCATGATTTGACATCTCCCTCAACACTCTATAAAATGATTTAGTCTAGGATATGATGACAGTTGCAAGCAGCGGATATGAGTATCCATACTTTCTTATGCATGCACAAGCCTTGCACTAGTATTGGTATAAACACAAACATGTGCTTATACCAATATATACACATAATATATACATACTATGTTCCAACCACTCTCATGGTATTTGCTTGGTTTTGATTTCCACCAAATATCCTTGCCATCCCAAAGTCAGAGATTTTAGGGTTCATGTCTCCATCTAGCAAAATGTTGCTAGCTTTCAAATCCCTATGAATGATTCTCAAGCGAGAATCTCGATGAAGATAAAGCAGGCCTCTGGCAATTCCTTCGATGATGTAAAAGCATTTTTTCCAATCTAGTGCTATTTGTTTGGATTGATCAGTTTCACAAAATGTTGTTAGTACTCACTACAAAAAAAATGAAAATCAACGACGGCTAAAAACCGTCGCTGATTGAGCTAAAACCGTAGCTAAAAATCATTAGGGACGGCACAACATCTGTCGCTATCCCGTAGCTACATTTATCGTCGCTATTTGATTCAGCAACGGCAAAATAGCCGTAGCTAATTAGCCACGGGATAAAACCGCCGCTAAAGTTTAAAATATCCGTCGCTAATTGATTTTTGTAAAAAAAAAATTACATTTTTTATTTTAGCGACGGCACTTTGGCCGTGGCTAACTGATTTTTTATTGTAGCGACGGCATTTTGGCCGTTGCTAACGGATTTTTAAAAAAAAAATTAACATTTTTTTTATTTTAGCGACAGCATTTTGGCCGTGGCTAACTGATTTTTTTAAAAAAATTAACATTATTTTTATTGTAGCGACGGCATTTTGGCCGTGGCTAAATGGTATTTAAAAAAATTGATTTTTTATATTAGCGACGGCCAGATTGTCGTGGCTAACAAAATAAAATTGAAAAATGATTTTTTTATAATTAAATTATATTAATTTTAAAATTTGGCATATACTTTTTTTGTCATTATATTAATTTTAAGATTTGGCAAATTATAAACATCTTAAACCTGAACAAAATTAAATTAATTTTCATATACTCAATAAATTGTCCATCACAAAAAATACAATCCCAAATACTGTCAACCTCAAATTGAGATAACTACATAAAACAAAATTGTGATCGTCTATGGGACATAAAACAAAATTTTTACATACAATAATTGCACACAGTAATTGCTTTAAGATCTGCATCAGCTTGGTCTTTCGACGTGGCTATTATCAGTTCACCAACATCACCAGACTGCATTAAAATCACAATTTGCACAATCATCAAAGTAAATAAACCCACAGATCGCTACCCTGATTATATAAGACCATATGCTAAACAAAAACTTACACAAATAAAGTCCAAAATAGATGTGTACCTCGCCCAGCAATATAATACATGGTGTAACATGGAAAGCAAGTGACACACACAACAAAGCAATATTCATCCAAATTCCAACTCTTCACCAACTAGCTGGACTGACGAACAAAAATGTTGATACAGAACATGTTGCACGTATAGCTAATTTACCTAAACTTCACCAAGATCTGTCCCAACAGATACATATGATCCTTCGCGAGTCCATTGGATTGAGCTCACACTATCATTAGGTCCCAAATCACACAAATTTGTGACTTGAATAAGAATTTTATCAAATGAGACTGAGAAGTATCAAGTAAACAACTGCATTTGTACAATACTTGGATGCTATACATGCTAAATTAAACCTTCAATACGTATCAAATTTCACCAAATAAGAATAGTATTCACCTTGTTGTTTGATGCAGTCCATAAATAAACACAGGTACCCAGTCTCACTGCTAGGACATTTTGCGATGACCAGTCCACAAGGTTAAGATAGAAATCATCTTGAAGAGAAGGTGCATCTAGTACCTGCAACCAATTATCCTTCAATTAAAACATACATTTCTGTTGTTTAGGAACACTAGCTACCAACACTAAATCTATCATGAGATCCTAATCTTGTCACTGGTAAAATCCCAACAGAGCTCAAAGGAGAAATGAAATTTATGTATCTACAACAAATTTATGAAATTGTGACCTAGGGGATTACAACAACGGATATTCCATAAAACCATTGAACTCCTTCACTTGTTCATCAGTGTTCCTATTATGCATTCCACTTTCCTATGGTTGTGCCACTTTACACAAGCACAAATCCCATATCTGCATATTTAGCCTAACAAACATAAATTGGAGATCCAACAAAAGATATTGCAAGTGTATTAGCTAACACTAAAGTAATTCTATCGCGCAAATTTCTTATGTAACCCCCTCCTCCCACCCTCCACAGCTCTCCTACATCAAACACAAAATCATGCCTTGACAATCCTCCACTGGTGTCTAGATCAAAATAGATTTCAATGTAGAGTTGAATTTAATGTAGATATGAGTTTATGTAATAAATCTGAAAAATTAGGAATTGAGGTCTAAAATGCTCTATATAACCTATTTAACTCTTTCACTGGATCAGCAATGTACCATCTATACCACTAGCTCAAATGATTGTTGTAATCGTTTTTCCCCATTGAAGGAACCTTTAATATGAGCTTAATAAACAGAAAATCGATAAAAAAATAAAAAAAAAATTAAAAAAACTTGCAAATGAGATTAGTACCTTGTGTGGAGTCTTGGGCACCTTCCTGGGGGGTTTGGGAGGCGTCGCAGCCTCACCAGAAGCCCCAGAATCATGACCTAGAACTGAAGGCGATTACGGGGAACCAGCGTACACAACCGCAGAATAACCGCATCCACGCAGCCGCAGAATATCAAAAACCGCAACCACGCAGCAAGTCAGGCTGCAGTACTAAGCAGCAGCAGTCCATGTCATCGCAGCCAGAACACAGCATCGCAGCAGCAGTCCATGTCAACACAGCCAGAACACAGCATCGCAGCAGCTAGCAATCCATGTCATCGCAGCTTCGGACCGCAGTAAACGCAGCACCCATCCAAACAGAGAACACTCTGTTTTGCGACAGACTGCCCATTCCAGTGCGCACCCACCGTGCTGTTGCTCATCCCCCTAATTGCAATCCTATTTCGCAGTACCCTACAGTCCAAAAAACAGAGATATTCCCAGTTTAGAAAGCATACCAAGCACATTAGATTTGCATTAGATAACTACAACATACCAAGCACATTTCAGTTTTCAATCCCTTATGTTCATCACATAAGTGTGCCAAAATCATCCTTCCCTGTAAATTCAACATTAGCCTTCTTACATGATAAGATGAGAACATTGCTGTAGAAATACACGCAAGTACATGCAGAACTGCTATGGCAAAAAACAAATGCAGAAACGTGACAGAGCATATACAAAGAGTATTCCTAAAATTGAAGCATATAAACCAAGAAAGGAAATATAACAGGAAAAGTGTAACAGAGCTGGAAACATGTCAAAATTGACAGTGTCAGTTGTAAGCTAATACACAAGTCCTTATATACATTGTTATATCATAAGAATAGTAATTACCATATTCGTCAAGTGGAGCTTCATCATAGTAGCGAGTTGTTACAAATGAAGCGCCATTTCTACCAAACTTTGTTCCACCATGGTACTGCTATTTTTGACAGAGAGTCAGATCACTATGATAAGTTTCTGCCTTTGTGAATGGGTTGTTAGGGAATAGATGCTCGTGGCTCGTACCATGTAGTAATTTGCAAAAGTGTCGTTTCTCGACAAAAAGCGGGCGACTGAGTATGCAATAGCCTGCTGATCTCATGGAAGGGGGTCACCAAACACACGGAACCTGTAGACAGTGAGAGATTTCATAACCATCTTAAAGCAGAAAAAAATTCATAATTAGTCACGAAAATGGTGTTATGGTCACCATATGTAACCCTTACTGAGCAGTCCAGAGAGAAGGTTTGTATGGTTTGTTTGGACCAGTGAAAGTATCTCCACAGTCTCTTCCATTGCATGAGTTGATCTGTAATCCATAATGATTGATGTAAGTTAATTGAACTTATCATTTAACATCTATTTCATTAAGATAAAAATGAACATTTAATATGGGAACTATATATATGGTTGAACATCCTTCAGTCTCTTCACCAAAAGAGAGAAAAAAATTGAAAAGTAAGGTAGAGAAAATGTTATTCAATAAAGAAGATCCAAACTTGTCATACTGAAAAAACTGCTAGTCTAACCTTAAACTCAATAAGCTCTTCCTACAAATTTCTGTTCCACACAAATCGAGCGGCCTGAAAATGCAAGCATATGCTTCATTGAAAACTTTGGTACTGAATGAGATCAAGACTTGGAATGACAATGAGATAGAGGCATAAAAAAACTCTTAAGAAACAATCACATCAGGAACAGCATGGGTTGGAGAAGAATCATGAAAGAGATGTGACCTCATATGAAACATGCAATGCACAACTGATAAAAGAAAAGATAAATGCCCACTAAATCCCAATTAAAGACGAGCAACCATTCTAATATTTTGGTTTTCTATGATATGGGAGAAGTTAAAACACAGAGGTAAGTGTCAACAGTTGATGCATGCATCACTAGCACAAAATGTTGATTACTTACAACTGATAGACAGCACAAGAAGTGGTAAATTGAGACCCTGTTGACGACAACCGTTCCTAAGTATTTGAATAATGTTTCTTGATGCATAAAAATAATAAAGGTCATGTGTGTTTCCCTCCTCAAAATTTTGGAGTTGTCAACTGGAAAAATGAAAAATTCTGAGGAGAACAATAATATTTCAGACAAAACAAGAAACCTATGCAACTTACTTGTTTCCAAAGTGGTTTGCTGTCCCTTCCTTCTGCGAACTTGCATCTTTGCTGTAAGCTGGTCAATCATCAGACGCACCTTGAAGACATCAGATTAACATGATATAGAGCTCAAATTTTCTAAATATAAGCGAAACCGTTTTTATGTTAGTAATCTTTTGCTTGGAATTGTAAAGGAACCTACTTTAATGTTAGATCTGTATCATACGAGTAATATAATCCTGGCGTTTATTCCACAGTCTTCAATAGACTCATAAAGTAAGCCTCGTCTCTTTTCTGCACAACCAAATAATATTCAAAATGGATTCCAAACAAGCACCGCAAATGATTAAATTATTAATCTTCATGGGTCAGCTTGCAAATCCCTTTATCCTTGTTTGGATAATAAAATTAGCAATGACTGATAACATCCAAATCAAACAAAAATGAAAAATCTTACTTCTTGACAATTTGAAAGCTTTAGAGTCTGGTTGCAGGCCATAAACTTCATTGACACAGCTCGATAAACAGGGAAGCCAAGATATGTGCCAACATCCTTGCGAGCAGTGATTACAAGTACATATGTTCCTGTAATAAATAGTATTAAAAAATCATATAATACTCTGGGAAATCAGGAAGCCAAGAAAATAGCTAAATTCCTCAAGATATGTTTTACTTGCAGAATTAGGCACACTATTTTCAATGTAACAGCTGCAGAGCTAGTGATAAGAGTTCTAGTAGAAAACCTGGACAGCAGTAACAAAGTAATTTTTGTGGACCAGAAGGCAAAAGAGACAAAACCCATGACTACGAGATTTCTACGGTCAGTTAACTAGCTAACATGATACATGGGCCCTATTGCAGCTACATCATAGCTATGTAAATTTTTGTCTTTGCACCTCTGAATCAAACTTTACGTCTAGTTATTAAAAAAATGGCAGTTATTGTCTAACTGAAATTTCTGGAAACAACCTCTAGTTAGAGGTGGCCTCTGCATACCATCATAGGCTAGCCAAAGTTAATAAGACATTTACCTCTAGTTAGAGGTTCCGTCTTAATAAGAGATTAGACCTCCAACTCTAACAACCAACCCCTAAAACTAATGCAAAAAATGTATCTCATTGTCATTCCAAGCCTTGATCTCATTCAGTACCAAAGTTTTCAATGAAGCATATGCTTGCATTTTCAGGCCGACCCTCGATTTGTGTGGAACAGAAATTTGTTGGAAGAGCTTATTGAGTTTAAGGTTAGACTTCAGTTTTTTCAGTATGACAAGTTTGGATCTTCTTTATTGAATAACATTTTCTCTACCTTACTTTTCAATTTTTTTTCCTTTTTAACATGATAACGTACTTTTCCATGTGGAACTGCACTTTAAGGAGATCCAAGCACTCATTAAACATAAAATTTTAAGAGATCCCAGTATCTTAGAACAAAAAAGCAAAGTAAAAATGCTCAAAGATAACTAATACCAATTTAACCAACATTAAGAAAATCAGATTTCCAACTTGATTGTCAAAAACTAGCCAACAAATCCAAACTTATCATTGTTTTCAAGTACTGATATTTTTACTCCAAATATCAGATAGGATATTTAAATATAATAATTCAAGTGAAACTCCAAATTAAAATTTACCAATTGGTTGCCATGTAGGCACACAGTGTGCAAATATGAAACATAATTGGTGATTGGAGAATATTTTATCTGAAAAGACCAAAAGCATAATTTCGAACAAGTAAACCATTATTTGTCAATGAAATTGCTAGGACATCGATCGTCATTGTTATGAGGCCTATGATGTTGAGAAGCATACTGTACCCAACCCTTAAGCATACCATCATAAAGTTTCTCCATTCAGATTGGCATGACAGAACTATTAAATACTAATAGATGACTCCCTAGAGGTATGAAAGCTTAAACTAGACCAGAAAACAACCATTCTGACTATCTCAGTCCACGGACTCTCACCTTAGAAAATACAAAATCTAGACATTATGACATTAAACTTGAGATTACTGTCGAGGGGAAGCATCTTACTTGTTGAACTATAACAACACTAACAACCAACCATCAATGCCAAAATGAAAATACCACCTAGACTCGTTGGTGAGCAGCATTCTGAACCAGAACCAATAAATTCCGCCAACCTGCAACAAAAGTGAACTTGCCAAACAATGCAAGACCGTAACTTGCACAACAGAATCTGGCAGAACAAAAACCAGCCAACACTGCAACTCAGATTACACACTAAATCAGTCCAAAAACCACACCAACTCTGCATAAAAACAACCACATTATTTCTGTTCCCTATATCCTGATCCAATCGGCACAAAAGCTGCAGAGATATTTTGTCATCTCTGTCATTCTACCAGTCAGATTGGAATGTGCCACACTATTGAAAACTCCAATATCCAACGCTTCAGCGATAATGAGCTACACCAGTGAATCCATGAAATCTAACTAACCTATATCTGAAATTTCTGGAATTCCATTCCTTTAAAATTCGGAAACCCCTCCAAATCCAAGAACATCAATCCCAATTCACAATACCGTCTTCATGAACACGTGGATTTAAATACTCAACTATAATGCAGATCGATTACATGTTTTGAAGATGTTTTCAGTACTTAATAGAGCACTTCTATTTAGTAATGTACAAATTTATGGTTTGAAATTGTGACAGGTTTGGGATCAATGGACTTACAGTTTTCATTCAGTTTGATGTTTCAGAATGAGATGATCTTTAATAAGGATAATCCAAAGTCAGACAGATTACTCTCAAAATAAAATCATACATTTCTTACAGTTGTAGCTTGATCAGATTTCGGGTCTTCAAGTAAATGCTGAAGAAAAGTGAACAGAAGAGTTCATAATTTGAACTTGTGAAGCACATGTTGCTATGTGTAATTATTGAAATGTAATGAATTATTTTAGTGTTTGACATAGAGATCAATGGATAATCAAGAAATGTCAACAGATTAATGGGAAGATGACAGATAACATAAGAAAATACAGTCTAGCAAATCTCTAAAACATAAAAACAAGAGAGCTTGCCCTTGTTTTTTCATTCCCAACTTCGAAGTCAAATTCATTTATTTCCTTCAGTATTATTGATGATGCAGGCAACGGTCACCTGCTTAGCAGAGCAAATCATGTTAGCACGTTCAGTTGATGCGTGTCGAAAGTCAGCTTAAACAACATATTTCAGGTATCTTCAAAATAGCTCATTACTGTTTAATTAGATATAAAACAAATTCCCTCAGTTAAATGCCTGCACCAACCTTCTGGGTATTTTCTTATTCAATGATATACAAAGGGAGGTGTGATGAGGTTCAATTTTGCTGATATTGTGTGCATTAGCACATGCTTTCCCTTCACCTGATGACACCTGAGAAATAACAAAAAAAGACAAGACAAGATGAGAATCATGAAATATCAAATTAGCTAGAAGCAAAATGAAAGGGCAAAGAGATGTTTCAACAAGTGATAAAAAATAATTACGCGAAATGCAATGTATCCAATAACTCCGTCAATTTGGTACGCAAAATTGCAATACTTAATGACTTACTAACTATAGGTGACTAAAGAAACAATCTTGCTTTAACCATTTTGAAGACTAATTTTCAACATGTCCAAGCTTAGTAGTGAATTCATATATATTATGTATGCTATGCTATAAACTTGATGAGATATCAAACATCAGTACACTGCTTTACTGTCTATTGATCTGTTCCTGTCTTCCACTCCCATCTCTCTAAATCCCCTTTTTCTCATCCAGTTGATCTAGTCACTAAACCCTCTCATGTTTACCTTCTCTGTTCTATTGTCTCCCTTCTTCTATTTTCTCCCATTGCTCTGTCCAACTTAGGTCGCACTAACCTAGTACTAGCTTTCGTATACGTAAAATAATAATAATAATAATAATAATAAAATTTCAATGAGTAAAAAAGTACAACCTTATTCCTTTGAGATGGAGGATCGCTGTCTAACACCAAAATGATGTGAGAACCATCACTGGGATTCTCTGAAATTAATCTCTCATTGCACCAACCCTATAAATGAAGAACACAGTCACAGACAAGCAAGATGATAAACTCGATGACAATGATAAAATTGAGATATAAATGTTTTCAAGTGAAAGACCTTGAATGGAATACCAAGGATGTAGTTCTTGTGAAAGTCCTTATGAACCTTCTCATCCATTTCATCTCCACGAGCAAACTTCATACCACATATAGAACACGCATGCAAAGTTAAAACACATACAGAACACGCATGCAAAGATTCAGATTTAGATGGCATTACTCAAATTTAGACACGGTAATAAAAACCAACCGAAAAACGACTTAAAGAGCTGGGGGTGTCTACGAGGGAGCTCCACTAGCTCCCTGATCTGAGCCATCTGCTTTCTCATGTTCATTTACCTATGCATTCAGCAAATTGTTACTACTTTTCCAAGCAACCTTTTACAAGCATACAAATAGCATTCAAGCAGCATTCAGCATACATTTACGCAATTGAAGCAGCATACATTTTAGCATTCAAGTATTTCATCACTTTAGCATTCAAGCAGCATTCAACATTCAAATTAGCTATGGTTAAAGTTTAATTATTCATGTATTTAGGTGCGTATGGTTAAAGTTTAATTACTCACCCTGCTTGGCTGCATCGCGGATCCCATTAGAGGTTGCATGTTTGACATGAATGCTCTAAATGCCTCCATATCATTGGTCAACGTGTCTACCTTCCGATTGGTTGTCTCCAGATTTGCTGTCGTTGTCTCCAACTTTGCTGTAGTTGTCTCCAGCTTTGCTTCAGTGGCTACTAGCTTCTCCTTCGTAGCTACGAGCTCTTGTGCAGTTGCATCATGCGCTGAAACCAGCTGTTGCTTAGTAAGCTCATGTGATTGCACTAGTTCACATACTTTGGCATTAGCTTCATCCCCCACTGCATTGCGGAGCATTGTTCAAGTGACGCCAACCCCATACATCTTGGCCCTCCCATGTCCATCCCCCCCCATCGCATCTCTAAACGCTTCCTCCCTATTCATTCCCTCTTGGCCATCTGTTGGCTGTGTTAGTTGTACCATTTGCTCCTACATCAAAACAGATGCGCATACCCATAAACTCCATAAATGATCAAATACAGTTTATGATGGTTAACAACATTTGAACAACACATTAACTAGGTACATTCATATAATTCCATAGAATATAACGTACATATCTCCTTGCTGCTTCAGGCTGAGGGAATAATCCATCAGATAATGTGTAAGTTGCTTTGAACATTTGCATTCGATCTGGTTATTGTCCATTTGGGTTTTTTTCTCTCTGGAATAATACAAATTACATTAAAAGAAAATACATAAGCTAGTACATCTGCATGCATTAAGGGGTAATATATGAGCGGCATGGCACACAACATACATTATATATAGAAATCATTGGGAAAAAAATTGCTACCTCTTCCTCCCATTTACGTGCAAATGACATGGTTCCACATCGATGAATCATCTTCAATCGGGTGCGATTTGATTTATTTTGTGCACTGACTTTCTGCATACAAACACAAATTCACAGTTACAATTCCTTTCAATCATATGAACTATCGTACGAGTTAAACTACAGTACTTAACATATACACCTTAAAATTTTCGCTCCTCCAGTACTGTACAAGCATCCGCCACTGAGCCTTATCCACCCCATCATCAGTGTGCTCATATTGTTGCTCAAGTGGTCGATCATACCAATGATATGCGCTGAACAAATTGTGTTTCCATTGTTTCCAACAATCGCAAGCTTTAGTAAGGACCCATCTCTGTCAAATTTTATAATAAAGTTTTTTTAGTATAATATAATCACATGACGATATATAAAAACAATAATTGTCAAATTTTAAACAAAATCACTCGTCAAGATAGACAAAGACCTTAGTTTTGTCTGTACAGTTTTCGAATGAGAACTTTGCCTGTGACAAAAATTTAGGATTCCAATAATTATCAAGCTACGATAAGTAATATAGAAATAAAATTTGGGAAAATGTGCTATGTCGTATATTATTAAAGTTGCAAGACTATTACCGATATTAGCTTCCAAATAGTTTCCTTCACATCTGGTGATATCTTCGGCCATTTGCAAGGTGAAAGAGGCACCTTACTTCCATCCCGTGCGATTATACCAATTTCAGTGGATACTTTTGTTGTTGTCTTGCCGATAGGCTGTCCAAAGGCATTGCATTTCACCACCATCAATTTTATATGGTTTGGGCCATCATATTGATGCATACCCCTGCGTTTCTTATATCGTTGTACTGCAATTCCAATAGCACCAAAGTGAAATAAGCTATATATCATGAATATTGAAAAAAAAAATTGATTTCCTCAAACTATGTCATATCTGGAAGAAAAAAATATATACACTTGCGATGAGTCAACAAACATTACCTATACGAACAGCTTCATCCCTATGCCTTGTAGATATGCGTCCATCCGCACTCCTCTGTAGTTGTTGTTCAATTTCATTCATATCATGGTCAGCAAGGTCTTGTTGATCTTCAGATAGCGGTTGTCCCTCTCCAGCAATAGAGGGGGTAATAGTCTCAGGGACTACACTATCTGTTTGAGATAGTTGAGACACATGCTGTGACCTTTCCTGAGTCGATATAGCTTGTGAAGTAGAAGCATGCTGTGATAAGGTTGCTCTTCGAGAATGCAACTGTCCTCTTTGAGTTAGACGCCTCATCTCTAGATTTTTTTAACCTGTTATAACATTCAAGATTGCACATATTCATGCATAGAAAAAAATATAAGTTCAGAAAGCAACATCAAATTTATCACAGCCATAGAGCCAAATACATTGAACCACATATATTAAACCATTGAATAAAATATAAGTACCAATCATATACTGTGCATATTGTAAAATAACATTAAACTTGAGATGCAGAACATGTTCATCACCATCCATATTATCAAATTTCATACATTACTCTATGAACTTAGAAGACCCAACTTGCTAACACTCTATTACAACATCTTCATCACCATCCATATTATCAAACCTTCTAACAGGAACGGGCTCGGATTCAACAATTTCTTCTTCAGTGGATGTAGACGACCCTCCATTGACATCATAAAATTCTCTAGGCTTTATCTTAACAGGGACGTGCCACTCATTTTTAACAGGATCTTGTACATAAAAGACTTGCTTCGCTTGTGAAGCGAGAATGTAGGGTTCATCCGTACATAGTAGTCGATTAAGTTTCACAATTGTGAATCCTAACTCGTCTACCTGAATGTCGCGCCTATCAACCCAATCACATCTAAATAGGACTACATGTCGCCCTCCTCCATAATCCAACTCTGTGATGTCAGTCAACACGTCATAGTACGTCACATCTAACGTTGTGGGGGGGGAATTGTCATTAACCGTTCCATAATTAATGCAACTTGCCGAGAGTACAACTCCACTGTTCTGGGTTTTACTTCTCCTATCTGCACACTGCGTGCGATACCTACACCCATTAATAAGGTATTTTTTTAACTTGCGAACAACCTTCGAAGGACCCCACGACAAGTGTTGAACATCATTAGGTTCATCAGAACTGCTGACCTATTCATTAGAAGCCAAATAATGCACAACCTTAGTATTTGGTTAACATGAATTTACAATTTAGTAGAGGCAAAACTCACAGCATCACGAAACCATTGAGGAAACTCAGAGTTATGAATCCGATCAATGTCTATTTGTCGTTTGTTCGGGTATCGTGCTCGTAGAGCTTCCTTATGTTCTCTACAAAAGGTTAAGATGCATTAGAGATACTAAGGATGCTACAAAGTCGAGATTCAAGTGGAGAGGAGATAGTAGACGTGCATACATTACATGTGTGTATATTTCAGATGTGTTAAATAACACCCATCTATGCATTTGTACCCACGTAACTTTGTCAATATTCGTAAACTCTGCCTTCCCAATGCCACGCCCGGGCGATGAGAAAATGTTGAGGAAGGATCGTGTTGCTTGCACATAATTATCATCATTTCGCATTGGCCGGTTAGACCTTGTCTCGACATCGTTCAAATATCTTGAACAAAATGTCAAACATTCTTCAACAAGGTATCCTTCGGCAATTGATCCCTCAGGACGACTTCGATTGCGCACATATGACTTCAACGTGTGAAGGTACCTATGAGAAATAATTTGCCATGATATATTAGTAGTTATTTTAATACATACTACCTAACATTATGACACATGGTTTGGGGATTTACCTCTCAATAGGATACATCCAGCGATAGTGAACAGGTCCTGCCAATTTAGCCTCACTTGCCAAGTGTATGGACAAGTGAACCATTATATCAAAGAAAGCGGGGGGGCGGGGGGGGGGGGAATCCTCTCAAGATGACAAAGTACTAGAGGAATATGACTTTCTAACTGCTCATAAGAATTAACTGTCCCAGTTTTGGAGCATAATTCAAGAAAATACGTACTTAGCTCTATCAAAACTGTACTAACTTCTTTGGGAAGAATTTTGCGAATTGCTATTGGCAGTAGCTGTTGCATTAATATATGGCAATCATGACTCTTCATTCCTGATATTTTACGTTCTTTCACACGAACACATCGGGATAAGTTACTCGAATAGCCATCTGGCACTTTAACCTTGGAGAGCACTGTGCAGAGTAGCTTTTTCTCTTCCACGGTCAAGGAGTAACACGCCTTAGGCAAATGAACCTTACTAGAAGTAGTTTCTGGATGCAAGGCATGCCTAATGTCCAGTTCTTGCAAGTCCAAGCAGGCATTCAACGTGTCCTTGGTTTTCCTTCAATGTTTAGTAGAGTTCCAACTAAACTCTCGCAAATGTTCTTCTCGATATGCATCACGTCAAGGTTATGACGTATTAAGAGATGTTCCCAAAAAGGCAATGAAAAGAAAATACTTTTCTTCTTCCACCCTATTACTCCTTCACAATCCCTTTTGCGCTTAGAGCCAACTACTTGTGCATGGTGCTTCCCAAACGTTATTGTCACCTTACTTGCCTCGGCTAGCAATTGTTGGCCAGTGAAGTTAGGGGGAGGAGATCGTAGTTCAATTTGTCAATCAAATGATTCTACTTGACGTTTATATCTATGAGTCTCATCTAGAAAGCGACGATGACCCATATAACAAAACTTTCGAGAGTTTTTAAGATAATGACGTGTTGTCTCCACATTGCAAGTGGGGCATGCATACTTGCCTTTTGTGCTCCACCCAGACAAGTTTGCATATGCAGGAAAGTCATTAATTGTCCATAAGATAGCTTCACGCATCACAAAATTTTCTTTCCTAGATGCATCGTATGTTAGACGCCCAACATCCCATAATTCCTTCAACTCATCAATCAATGGCTGTAAATATACATCAATATCATTGCCTGAAGCACGAGGTCCAGGAATAAGCAAAAACATCATAAAGAAAGGTTGCTTCATACAGATCCATGGCGGTAGATTATATGGAATTAACACAACTGGCCACGTGTTGTGTGCAATACTAAGAGTTCCAAATGGGTTAAAGCCATCACTTGCCAATCCTAACCTGACATTTCGACCATCAACAGAAAAGTCTGGAAATTGATTATCGAGATGTCGCCAGGCCATAGAATCAGCAGGATGTCGTAGGATATCGTCCCGTGCTCGTGAGTCTGCATGCCAACGCATGCTTGATGTTGTCTTAGATGACATAAATAGCCTCTGTAACCTTGGAATAAGTGGAAAATGCCACATTGTTTTAGCAGCTACCCCACGTCTCTTACTAGTAAGTACATTAGACCCATCATCTGCTTGTTTCCACCTAGATAAGTGGCATATAGAACATGATTCTGCATCCGCAAATTCATTTCGATACAACATACAGTCATTGGGACGAGCATCAATCTTTTTATAACCGAGGCCAAGATCATTCACAATTTTTTTCGCCTTGTAGAACGAATCAGGCAAGCATTCACCAAGGGGGAGCACCTTTTTAAGAAATTTGAGTAGTTGAGTTACAGATTTGTTGGTCCAACCATTTAGACACTTTAGGTGAAACAAGTGGACAAGGCAAGACAACTTGTTGAAGTTCTTGCAACCAGGGTATAGCTCTTGCTCAGCTTCCTCAACTAACTTGTAAAATGACCTTGCATCTTCGTTTGGTTCATGGTCAATGTCTTCTTCTTCACCCATAATTGGTGAATGCCCAAATGCGTCATGTAACATGCCTTCCATATCGTCCTCTTACTTTTCCTCTTCCTCTTCCTCTTCCTCTGAATCTTCAAAATCTGCCCATGCATCCATTACTTCCAATTCACCGTGGTGTACCCATATACCTTGGGCATACTGACTATCCCACCCAGAAATGATTAGATGTTCCTGAACAGTGTCACGTACATTGAAATGCCTGTTACGACACCTTTTGCATGGACATTTTATCTTTCCATGAAAAGACGACAAATCAAAAGCATCATTAAGGAAGGTGCGGAGCCCTAGTTCATATTCGGTGTTGAGACGACTATGCTCAATCCAATATTTTTCCATGTTGGAATCTAACTTAGCCTGGATAATAGTATGAAGATGAATTTATTAATTGACATTTATGAAAACCAAAAATTTATTCTTTTAAAAAGATAAAGTAAAACAAGTATATATTATACTTTATCTTTTACGGCTATTCAAATTTGAAGCTTGCTCTTGTAAGGTTTTACAAACTCAATATGTTATTTCTGTATGATGCTCTATCCCTAAAATCCATGCAAATGGAGGATCAACCCAAATATATCAAACGAACCCAAAGTTCAAATTAAACGAAACCAGCAGGATACTGCACGCTTATGGCATATCTACCCATTAGCTAATAATTTATTATTCCACGCTTATGGAATGTCTCTCTCAAAGTAGTTGTATATATTCATTTTCAACTTCAAATAAAAAGTAAGCAAGCCAAATGCATAATAATTAGAAGTAAACGACAATTTCAAATCATTAACCCTAAGCGAGCTCGAAGTATGAGCATTATGTTATGTCTGATAAGTTCTTATTAGATAACACCTTAGTTTCATGACAAGTTTGCCTTGTCATGCAAGCTCCTTTTTATTATTTTGAATGCCCTAGTATGAAAAAAAAAATGCAAGAAAAGCAGGGCACTAACATGGTCAACAAAAGTAGTGCACTAACATGGTCAAAACAAAACCAATCTAATCAAGCATTTCACTATTGGTTGGTACACTTAAAATACATCAAAAGTATGGACGGTATGACTTAATTCTACCATCCACATCTATTGCTATAGATGGTAAGAAGATTTTATAATTCATTAAATTCCACTTGAGCTCCATGAAAAAGTTTTGCTAAATTTGAACATGTAAGGAATTTTACAAGTATATTTTGATTATATGGAAGAAATTTTACAATCATACTATTACACTGAAAACTAAAGCTTGTTTACGTATATATGAAAACAGACTTGGGAAGGTTTAGACGTCTAGCTTGAATTCCTAGAAGAGTTCTACTTCCATCTTTAGACTAAAAGTCTGTGAGTTTGGAGTTTACAGTTCAAAACAATATAAAAAATTTGCATCTTTACACTAAAACTTGCAAAACAATATAAACCTAAGTGAGAGATTCTACTTCCATCTTTAGACTAAGAGTATGTGAATTCTACAATATAAACAATATAAACCTAAGAGTCTGTGAATTCTACAATATAAAAAATATAAACAATATAAACCTAAGAGTCTGTGATTTTATTTTTACTTACCTTGTTAGAGCACAAAAACCCCAAATTTTTCCCACCTTGAAGTTGAAGAAGATGAAGAATGAGATGATCTTCCTGGATGCAGAAGGATTCCAGGCCCGTCAACAGGTGACGCAGCACGGGCCCTTCCTCTTAGACCTTCTTCCTCTGAAAATCGAGGGTTCTTCCCTTCCAAATATGGTTCTTCCTCTCAGACCTTCTTCCTCTCACAGTTTCTTCCTCTGAAAATCGCGCGTTTTCCTCGCAGAGCTTCTTCCTCTCAAAACACCGTGACGCGGGATGTCAATGATTCTTCTCACAGAGCTTCTTCCTCTCACAGAGCGTTTTCCTCGCAAATCACAGAGTTTCTTCCTCTCAAATCACAGAGTGTTTTCCTCGCAGAGCTTCTTCCTCTCACAGGTTCTTCTCAATGATTCTTCCTCTCATAGGTTCTTCTCAATGATTCTTCCTCTCACAGGTTCTTCTTCTCAATGATTCTTCCTTTATCTACTTCTCAATGATTCTTCCTCTCTCTCCTTCGTCCTCTGCAATGAATACTCTCTTCACAAAACAAAAACAACGCGAGATTCCCAAATTTTTTCGCGCCGAAAGGTTTTTAATTTGTCTTTTTTTTTCTCGATTAGGGACGGCAAAAACCCGTAGCTAGGATTTGTAAATCTTAGCTACGGTTATTATACCGTGGCTAAGTAAAATTTTCGTCAATATTTGTTTTTTTAAATATACACTTATGGACGGCATAAAACGTAGCAAAGTGTTTTATTTGTCAATCCCAAATAAGTAACAGGTGGAAAATCTCTCAGTGTGACTTTACCAACCAATTGACTCCTCGGTCAAATAAACTGCATGAAGTCCATCCAAATTCACAATTCATTTCCCATAATTCATCAACGTACAACTGATATCAGTCACAAATCAATTCAATAAAAACACTTGCCTTGGTTTCAAGGCCACGAAGCTCGACCTGAGTGAATTGGCTTTGAAGCCAGGGATCCGAAACAATAACACCCATAAAGGTAGACATTTTAGCCAATGTATACCAACCTGAACAATCCCACCATGAACAAACAAATAGCACACTATAAGGATTTCAAACATACAATGAAAAAAAAAATTCAGATCCAATTTCTTATAAAACAAAACACAATTGAATCAACACGTAAATGAATAAATAAAACTGATTTAGGGACAGAACCTCGCGAAAAGGAAAACAGGAGCCGACCAACCCCTGATCAGTGAATGCCATTTGAAAACCCTAGAATTCCTTCAAGAATGGCCTCATGGGGTTGTTGAAAACTGTGGATTCTTTGTGGGTTTTAATGTTTTGCTTTGCTAAAAGAATGGAAACAAAAATCTAGACAGATTTGAAGAAGAAGAATAAGAAGAGGACATCTAAATAAGAAGAAGGATCTTACCTAAAAAAAATTGATGATGATGGAGTTAATCGAAGTCTTTCGGTTGAAATAAGAACTGGAGCCTTGGTTCTCTCACACCGTGGCTAATCTCTTTAGTGTTTAATTTTTTTAGCTAACCAATTAGCGACGGTTTGTTGCCCTCGCTAATATAAAAAATGAAAACGAATTAGCCACGACAATTTGCCGTGGCTAATCTCTTTAGTGTTTAATATTTTTTTTTTTAACCAATTTGCCGTAGCTAATCTCTTTAGTCTTAATTTTTTTTAGCTAACCAATTAGTCTATGATGTTCTTTGATCTGATCTGATCTTCTTTGATCTAATCTTCTTAGATCTTCACTGATCTTCTTTGATCTGATCTTTTTTTTATCTTTCTCATCTTCTTTGATCTGATCTTCTTTGATCTTATTTGATCTGATCTTCTTTTATCTCATTTTTTTTTATCTTCTTTGAACTTTTTGATCTTTTTTTATATTCTTTGATCTTCTTTTAACTTCTTTGATCTTCTTTGATCTTATCTGATCTTATTTGATATGATATTCTGTGATATTCATTGATCTTCTTTGATCTGATCTGATCTTCTTTGATATTCTTTTATCTGATATTCTTTGATCTTTTTTTTATCTTCTTTTATCTTATTTGATCTTATCTGATCTGATATTCTTTGATCTTATGTGATCTTATTTGATCTTATCTGATCTTCTTTGATCTTATTTGATTTGATATTTTTTGATCGGATCTTCTTTGATCTTGTTTGAACTGATATTCTTTGATCTGATCTTCTTTGATATTCTTTGATCTGATCCCATATTTTTTATCTGAACTTCTTTGATCCCATCTTTTTTTATCTGATCTTCTTTTATCTTATTTGAACTTCTTTGATCTGATCTTTTTTTATCTGATCTGATCTTCTTTGATCTTATCTGATATTCTTTGATGTTATTTGATTTGATCTTCTTTGATCAGATCTTCTTTGAACTTCTTTAATCTGATCTAATATTTTTATTTGATCTTCTTTGATTTTTTTTTATCTGATCTTATGATATTCTTTCATCTTCCTTAATCTAATCTGATCTTCTCTGATCTTCTTTGATCTGATCTGATATTATTTTATCTTCTTTGATCTGATCTGATCTTTTTTTTCTTATTTGATCTGATCTTTTTTATATGATCTTCGTTGATCTTCTTTGATTTGATCTGATCTTCTTTTTCTAATATTCTTTGATCTTATTTGATCTGATCTGATCTTCTCTGATATTCTTTTTTCTTCTTTGATCTGGTCTAATCTGATATTTTTTGATCTTCTTTGATCTTATTTGATTTGATATTCTTTGATCGGATTTTCTTTGAACTTCCTTGATCTTCTTTGAACTGATATTTTTTTATCTGATCTTCTTTTATTTTTGTTGATCTGATGTTCTTTGATATTTTTTGATCTGATCTGATGTTCTTTGATCTCATCTTCTTTGATCTGATATTCTTTTATCTTCTTTGAACTTCTTTGATCTGATCTTCTTTGATCTGATCTGATCTTATCTGATATGATCTTCTCTAATGAGTTTCCTAACCGAGTTGAAAGGGCATTGGTGATTTTATCAAGTTTATAAATATATAGCTATTTTCTTTATATAATTAAAAAAAAATTAGCTATGGTAGAGAACCGTGGCTATAAAACTCATTAGCCACGACACTTTGCCGTCGCTAAGATAAAAATTTTAATAAAAAAAGGTTTTATTGGCGAGATTCGAACCCGGGTCGCCTGAGTAAAAGCCAGTTCTCCTAACCGGGCTGGAAGGTAATGGGTTATTGGTGATTTTATCCAGTTTATAAATATATATCTATTTGTTTATATAATTAAAAAAAGAATTAGCTACGGTAGAGAACCATGGCTACTGGCCACGGCACTTTGTCGTCGCTAATATAAAAATTTTAATATAATAAAAAAATTTCATTGGTGGGATTCGATCTGAGTCGCCTATGTGAAAGCTAGGTCTCCTAACCCAGCTGGACGGAAATGTGTTATTAGTGATTTTATCCAGTTTATAAATATATAGCGATTTCGCTATATATAATTAAAAAAAAAATTCACATTTAGCTACAGTATTTTGACCGTGGCTAACAAAAAAAATTGTAAACGTTAGATACGGCCCTAGTGCCGTCGCTATATTGTTTTCTAATAAATTTTTTTTAAATGCATTAGCTACGGTATTTGGACTATGGCTAACAAAAAAAATTATAAACATTAGCTACAACCCTACTACCGTCGCTACGTCGTTTTTTTATAATTTGTTTTTTAAAAATACCGTCGCTAAGTTCTTTTGTTATATTTTTTTTTAAATCACATTAGCTACGGCCCTCGAGCTTTCGCTAAGGTGTTTTCTTATATATATATATTTTTTAAATCACAAAAACATATCTAAACATTAGCTACGGCTATATTGTCGTCGCTCATTTGTTTTCTTATATTTTTTTTTTAAAATTCACATTAGCTACGGCCTTCGAACCGTCGCTACTTTGGTATGTTATTTTTTTTTTTTTAAATCACCTTAGTGACGGTTTGTGGACCGTAGCTAAAAAAAAATAATTTCTAAACCTTAGCTACGACCGAAATGTCGTCGCTAATGTGTTTTCTTATTTTTTTTTTTTAAATCTCAAAACCATTAGCTACGGCTGTATTTCCATCTCTACTTTGGTTTGTTATATATATTTTTTTAAATCACCTTAGTGACGGTTTGTGGACCGTAGCTAAAAAAAAAAATTCTAAACCTTAGCTACTGCCAAAATGCCGTCGCTAATGTGTTTTCTTATATATTTTTTTTAAATCTCAAAACCATTAGCTACGGCTGTATTGTCGTCGCTACTTTGGTTTGTTATATATATTTTTTTTAAATCACCTTAGTGACAGTTTGTGGACCGTAGCAAAAAAAATAATTATAAACCTTAGCTACGGCCAAAATGTCGTCGCTAATGTGTTTTCTTATATATATATTTTTTTAAATCTCAAAACCATTAGCTACGGCTGTATTGCCATCGCTACTTTGGTTTGTTATATTTTTTTTTAAATCACCTTAGTGACGGTTTGTGAACCGTAGCTAAAAAAAAAATTTCTAAACCGTAGCTACGGCCCAAATACCGTCGCTAATTTGATTTGTTATATTTTTTTTTTAAAAATCACGTTAGCGACGATATTTGGACCGTAGCTAACAAAAAAATTTCTAACCATTAGCTACGGTCAGAAGGTCGTCGCTAATGTTAGTATTAGCGACAGTTTTAAGCTGTCGCAAAACGATTAGCGACGGTTATTTAAATTTATATATTTAAAACCGTAGTAGAAACTTTAGCGACGGTTTAATGCCGTCGCAAACCGTTTAAATAGCGGTGGTTTAAAAAACCGTCACTAATTGCCGTAGCTAATTTTGCTTTTTTTTGTAGTGACTATATGCAAATCAAAATCTAATTATTTTGGTCAAGTTTGCTAAGTGGGACTAACCGAAGAAAAGGAAGTCCAAACTTTTGTTTGGCATGTACTCGTATATTAACATCTTTTCTTCATCTTCCATGCAACAACCTAAGAGCCTAACAAGATTTATGTGTTGGAGTTTGGCTATTAACTTCATTTTCGAACTCGATCAATCCTTGTCCAGATCCTTTTGATAGCCTTTTCACTACAATTTCTTGTCCACTTGGTAACATCCCCTACCATATCATGTTGAAATTAATTTGCAATTCTCAAATGTGATCATTCTGGAGAACATATCTAGAAGTTATAGAGATAGTTAATGTATTTGGTTCTCCATGATGTCTCTTCATCTCTCAAGGTGACTCTCCATATCTCAAGCTACATAGTTCTAGGTATAATTGAAGTGGATTGTTCTAGTTCTTGTATTGATCTCATTATAAATAGATGTAATCATATATGCATGTAATGTAAGCCTCAAAAACACTATCTAAGAAATTCTGAAATTCTACTATACCCAACAGTCTCTAATCTGCAAGAGCAGCAGCACTGCAAACTTCCAATTATTCTAGCCACTCTTCCACTATACCCAACAAATTTGGTATCAGAGCTTGGTTATTCTCAGCCCTTGTTTCACTCTAATTTCATCACTTGACCTCTCTTATTCATATACAATGGCATCTACAATAGTTCTTACAATGTTTGCCTATTCCCAAATGAAAGCCATTTTTATCTCCCAAGATCTCTGGGAAGTCGTGGAGGACACATATGAAGAACCACCAGAAGGAGGTAGCTCTACTGGCTGGACAGAGGCAAAGCAGAAGTTATACAAAGAAAATGTGAAGAAAGATGCAAGTGCACTGAGATTTATTCAGCAAGGTGTAAGCAAGTCCATCTACCCTCGTATTTTTGGCGCAAACAAAGCCAAGCAAGCTTGGGATATTCTGAAAAATGAATTTCAAGGGAATGATAGAGTTATCACTCTAAAACTACAATCACTCTGGAGGGAATTCGACAATATGGGTATGAAAGAAAGTGAAGGTGTTCAAGAGTTCCTCTCTAAAGTAGCTGAAACTATGAACCAAATTCGGAGCTGTGGAGACACCATTGAGGACAAGAAGATTGTGCAAAAAGTTCTTCGTAGTCTTCCACCAAAGTTTGATCATGTTGTTGCAGCCATTGAAGAATCAAAGGATCTATCTACTTACACCTTGCATGAACTAATGAGTTCTCTCCAAACACATGAGCAAAGAATTAACAGGTCTTCAAGTCAACCTTTGGAGCAAGCATTTCAATCCAAGATTAATTTCTCAAACAAGAGGATCACAAAAGGAGAACAAGGCAAACGTGGTGGTTTTCACCAAAAGTTCGGGAAAGGACAGCAAGCTCAAAATGAAGACGTCGGAAAAGGAAAGGAAATAAGAGGAAATTGGCAGCAAAAATCTAGTAATTCTTTTCCTCCTTGTCGAATTTGCAAAAGGACCAATCATGAGAGCAAAGATTGCCGATATAGGTGCAAAAGTTGCAAAATTTCCAATCATTCTCAAAGGGACTGTTGGTTCTAAGAGAAAAAAGAAAAGGATGAAGCCAATTTCAAACAAGATGAAGGTGATCAACTCTTCTCTTGTATGAGCATACAAAATGAATCTCACAATACATGGTACTTGGACAGTGGTTGCAGTAACCACATGACAGGAAATAGAGAGATCTTTGTGGAGCTTGATCAAAATTTCACCTCTCAGGTGAAGCTTGGAGATGGAAAGCTTCAAAGTGCTGAAGGCAAGGGAGTCATTGTTGTCCATACAAAAAGAGGTGACAAAAAACTCATTGGTGATGTTCTTTATGTTCCAAAACTGTCTCAAAACCTCTTAAGTGTTGGACAACTATTACAAAAAGGTTATTCAGTGTTTTTTGATGAAGGCACATGCAGAATTTTTGATAAGAAAAAAATCTCATGGTGGCTACAGTTGAGATGAGCAGAAACAAGGTTTTCCCTCTCATTATGCCACAAGTTGAGAAAGTTGCATTCAAAACTGAAAGTTTTGACTCAACTATGTTATGGCATTTGAGATATGGTCACCTAAATTATAAGGGGCTGCACCTATTGAAGCAAAAGAATATGGTGGTTGGACTTCCATGTATTAAAATGAACAATAAAATATGCGAGGGGTGCATTTATGGGAAGATGTATAGGCTTCCTTTTCCTAAAACATCTTGGAGATCAAAAGCTCCATTAGAATTGGTACACTCGGACATTTGTGGACCTTCAAGAACCCCATCTCTTAACAGTAAGAGATACTTTATTCTCTTTATTGATGATTATACTAGAATGATGTGGATTTTCTTTCTCAACCAAAAGTCTGAAGCTTTCTCAGCCTTTCTACAGCTCAAAGCTCTTGCAGAAAAACAAAGTGGCAAGAAATTAAGTCCCTACGGACTGATCGTGGAGGAGAATATATCTATGGTCCTTTTATGGAGTATTGCAAGGAAAATGGCATTCAAAGACAACTTACAATTAGAAGAAGTCCCCAGCAAAATGGAATTGCCGAAAGGAAGAACCGAACCATTGTTGAAATGACTCGAAGTATGCTCAAAGGTAAAGGACTTCCGAACAAATTTTGGGCTGAAGCAGTCAATACAGCGATCTATATTCTTAATAGATCACCAACAAAGGCGGTGCGCGACAAGACACCATTTGAAGCGTGGAGCAAAAGGAAGCCGGTCATTGATCATTTAAAAGTTTTTGGCTGCATCGCCTACTCTCTAGTTCCATCACAAGAAAGAGAGAAATTTGATGGGAAAGGCGAGAAATATATTTTCATTGGCTACAGCAACGAGTCCAAAGGATATCGGCTCTTCAATCCGAGATCTAACAAGCTAATAGTTTCAAGAGACCTATTGTTTAATGGATTGGCAGCATGGAGTTGGAAAGAAAGCTCATCTAAAGCACCTACTGTGACTGATTTTCTGGAACCATAGACAAGCCAAGAAGGATCCCATTCCTCTCAATCTGATCCAAGTGAATGCTCAACTCCAACAAGGCCACAAAATTCTGGATCTTCAAGTCAAGATAGTCCAGATTCAGCACCAGGAAAAATGCGCTCTTTAACGGACATTTATGAGTCATGTGACTTTGCTTTCTTCTCTTGTGAGCCACAAAAATTTCAGGAAGCTGTCAAAGAAGATGTATGGAGGAAAGCCATGGATGATGAGATTGCAACCATTGAAAAAAACAAGACTTGGAAGCTTGTAGATCTTCCAAAAGAAAAAGAGGTGATTGGCTTGAAATGGGTCTTCAAAACTAAGTTCAATGAAGATGGCTCCATTCAAAAGCACAAGGCAAGATTGGTTGCAAAGGGCTATTCTCAACAACCTGGAATTGACTTCAATGAAACCTTTGCACCGGTTGCTTGTATGGAGACTATCCGGCTTGTTCTTGCATTAGCTGCTCAATTGAAGTTAAAGGTGTATCAATTGGATGTCAAGTCAGCATTTCTTAATGGAGAACTTGAAGAGGAAGTTTATGTGGAGCAACCACAAGGCTATGAAGTGCAAGGAAAAGAAGACAAAGTCTATCGACTTCATAAGTCGCTATATGGGCTAAAGGAAGCTCCAAGAGCTTGGAACTGTAAAATTGACAGATATTTTAGCCAAAATGGATTCCATAGAAGTCCAAGTGAGCCATCACTCTACATAAAGAAAGAAGGTATGACTGATTTTCTCATCATATGCCTTTATGTTGATGATTTAATTTATATGGGCACAAGCACAAAGATGGTTGAAGATTTCAAGAAGAACATGATGCAAGTTTTTGAAATGAGTGACTTGGGTCTCATGAAATATTTTCTTGGAATCCAAGTGAGGCAATCGGAAGGAGAGATTTTTATCTCTCAAGAAAAATATGTTGATGACTTATTAAAGAAATTTAGAATGGACAAATGTAAGCCGGTGTCTACGCCTATGGCTTTGAATGAGAAGTTGCAGCAAAATGATGGAGCAAAGAAGGTTGATTCAAAGATTTACAGAAGTCTTGTTGGTTCCTTAATTTATCTCACAAATACGAGGTCGGATATTGTTCACTCGGTGAGTATGGTGTCAAGGTTCATGAACGAGCCAAGTAAACTACATTTTGCAGCAGCTAAAAGAATCCTAAGATATCTTCTAGGTACGAAAAAGCATGGTCTCTCATACAAGAAAGAAGATAACAACAAATTAATGGGATTTACGGATAGTGACTGGGCTGGTTCTTTGGATGACCGGAAAAGTACTTCAGGTTACTTGTTTTGTCTTGGAACAAAAGCAATTTCATGGAGCTCAAAGAAGCAAAGAACCGTGGCATTATCCTCGGCTGAAGCGGAGTATATTTCAGCCACAGAAGCAGCTTGTGAAGCAGTTTGGTTGAGACGAATTCTTGCTAATTTACAAGATGTGCAACAGCAGCCCACAGTCATAAAATGTGACAATATGTCTGCCATTGCGATGACTAAAAACCCGGTGTTTCATGCACGTACAAAGCATATCGAGTTGCGACACCATTTCATCAGAGATTTAGTAAGCATGGGAGAAATTTACTTGGAGTTTATCAACACTAATGATCAGCCAGCAGACATGCTTACCAAAGCCATCACAGTTGAAAATTTTGAGAAGTTTAGAAAGGAGCTGAAAATTACAAATTAAGAGGGGGTGTTGAAATTAATTTGCAATTCTCATATGTGATCATTCTGGAGAGCATATCTAGAAGTTATAGAGATAGTTAATGTATTTGGTTCTCAATGATGTCTCTTCATCTCTCAAGGTGACTCTCCATATCTCAAGCTACATAGTTCTAGGTATAATTAAAGTGGATTGTTCGAGTTCTTGTATTGATCTCATTATAAATAGATGTAATCATATATGCATGTAATGTAAGCCTCAAAAACACTATCTAAGAAATTCTGAAATTCTACTATACCCAACAGTCTCTAATCTGCAGGAGCAGCACTGCAAACTTCCAATTATTCTAGTCACTCTTCCACTATACCCAACTCATTGCGTTAGTATTCAGTTATGTGAGAATCTCTTTTTTCTTATATGTAGCGTAGTTACCTTGTAAACAGGACCAAATCCTCCTTCCCCAAGCTTATTTGCCATAGAAAAGTCTTCTGTTGCTGTTCTCACCTCATCCAAGTTGAATATTGGTAGGTCGGGACCCTTTCCCTTATTGAAACTTTTTTCAAGTTCATTGGCCTCCAGAAAATGCCTATTAAAATTTTGTTGGCTTCCAAATCCAAGAAATTGAAGTCTTCGGTGGCTATCAACTTTTGAGATGCTAGATTCAAAAGAAGAAATATGGAAAGCGTAAGTACGTTTATGAAAACCAACTCTGCAAATTAGAAAAGATTATTGGCTGACCTATTAGTCTTTTTATCTTCATGCATGTGCGAACGACATATATGACCAACATGCTCAGTCCTACTGCAACTATCAATATGATAACCAGCAGTAGAATCTTCACTCTCCTATGGCCTTCATCATTACGCAAAGGAAGTTATTTTCATGTTAGTATTCTAATTGCATAAATTAAGCACATAGAATCCAGTAAAAGTGCAACTTACTTTTGAAACTAGCCTTGTTAAGACATAGGTAAAGAACTTGTCCACCATCGTCAAACTTCTGAATATCTAATAGACGGTCATTCCACATTAAGCAACCCAACCTGCTATCATACGAGTAAGCAATACAGGAGCAAGTTCTTCTCGCAGGACTTGTGACAAGCCGTCATGCTCTGAACTGCTTGCGCCAAGTAAGAAATATCTGGTAACTTAATGCCTCAAAAGTTTCATGAATCCAGTGTTTACGCTGTTTCCATCTTTACATTCTAGCTGATAGTTTCTAACACATCCTCTGCTCCAATTTCCCGAGTTCCATTGTTCAGTAAGCGAAGGTCTGAATCCAGGCAAGCAACTGCAAACAGGCTTGTCTATGCGATTGCAACTTCCATAAGGGCCACACTGTCCATAATTTTGGCACTCACTGTTTGGTTGTGACCAAGTTACATCCCATCCCAGAGCCATGTCATTCCAATATAACCACTCCAAATTTCCGGTAGGACTGAGAGAAAACTTGATATGACAGATTTGTTAGTGTTAGAATATGTGCAATATATCCTACACTCTTCCGTATCTGTTAAGATATTGAAACCGTAAAGGAAGAAAGATGTCATTTCTGGCACACCAGTTAGTAACTGACCATTCCACTGACCACTTCTCCAATATCTTTCAGAATAACTCCAAAACGATTATTTGAGCAATTTTATTTGGATCAAACCCAATGAGAAGTTTTCAGGGGCAGGGTCATTAGCGTTCTTCCATGATGTTAGAAGCTGGTTTTCACCAGTTCTTAAATTTAGACCAAATTTCATTCCAGCCAGAAATGTATCAGTGGGGATGATCAGAGATAGACTGGATCACACTTGATCCTCTTTGTTCTTTCTTTCGGAAATTCCTTTACAGACTAACTGTCTTTGAAACAATTCTCAACTTTTAAAAACTAGGTTGAGGCAGCACGGCTACTGACTGGGTAATACAAAGGGAAAAACCTTGTATATCAAATCCATATCCTGGTGTACCTTTCAGCATTAATTATGCTGTCCATTGATCAAGTTAAGAGGAAAGAAAAAATTACTGAGGCAGACTAACAGTGACTGATTCAGTGATGAACAAATGTAAAGCCTAAAATGAGAGAGAAATGGTTCAAGAATACTACAACATTAGATGACAGTAATAATTTGTTAAATAACGTCTGTCTGTGTTTTTTTTTTTTTGTTTTTTTTTAAAAGTAAGCAGAGTTTTTATAGGATTTCAGAAGAACCCATAAAGATGTCGCAAGCTGGGTTTGAACCCATGACCTAATGGTACCATCCATCAAGCTCTAACTGTTGAGCTGTCATGCCATTGAGCTATCTATGTTAGACCATGACAGTGTAAGATGTTCTTTTTTGGTTGAACACGGCAGGTCATATACAGTTTCCTCGTACCAAACAAGGTTCAGGTTGCATTATTACATTTGTTTATTAATGGAAATGATTCTATTTTCAATTCGACCCATCGTGTTAACTGAGCATCAAAGATAACCCTTCTGGATATATGTATATTCAAAATTACACCCGCTGCTTACTGTTTATTCAGTTAACCAATAGTGTTTAATTACACATACATCTAAAACATTTCTCTTGGATGCTCTGCTACTAAAATTTGTATAAGGTTCTTGTGAAGAAAACCTTCAACACTAATTGCTTATTTTAATCTCTAAGATTGTGCTAGTGGGCCTGGATTACTGGGTTCCACTGTGGGGCAATAGGTTATGTTTCTTTGTGGCTTATGGTTTTCTGGTTCAGGCTTTCGCTATGTAATATGCACTTTCCCCTTTGTTCATCACAAAATGTTCCCTATTGTATATGAGGAAAACAAATGGACCTTCCTCTCAATCAATTTTCAACAAATCTGGAATAGTTGAATGTTTAACTAACTTACATCAACAATATCGATATTGAAACAGTTTGAAACACTACACCAATTTACACTTTTGTAACAACTCTCAAAATAGTATTACTTTGAGATGTTACAATCCGCCAAACAATTTCAAATCAAAACTAAATTAGTCAAAAAATGAAAAACAATAACACAAAAAAAAATGATACAATAAGTTGAATCACCATGAATAGTATAACTTTTATAAACATACTCTTCATGGTGATACAATTATTGTATCATTTATATGTGAAAATGTGTAAAATTGTTAGGTGGATCGTTACACTTCAAAAGTGATATTGTTTGGAGGTTGTTACAAAAATGTCAATTTGATGTAGTGGAAGTAATATGAACAACCCCTACTATAGCCCATAGCCCATAAGAAAGTGGAACTGGTAATGACAGTTGACCAAACAGTTTAAGATGGTAGGAACTCTCGATTTTCTATAGTTGTTATTGATGATTTGTCAGTCCTGTTTATCAATTAGGCCAGTCCTTGTGTTCTCAGATCCTAACTGCCTGTACCCTTTGGATCCTAACTCTGCATACCCTTAGGGTTCTTCACAGAGTTTCAAAAAGCTTCAGCACACATACCTGGCCATGTATCCTTTTGTTTATTTAAAAAGCAAGCTCGGGTTTTGATGATCTCGAACCTTATCATTAAAAAGAAAATAAAAAATGCATCAAATTTACACCACTCCATTATTCGTTCATCATTCACTACATCGTCGTATGGAAAGAAAAATTTCCTTAAAACTCCTCAAACAAGCTAAAAGATGGACCAATGGTTTAGACTAAGGGTTAAACTCACAAAGTGAATTATTGTCAAGATGGTTACTTGGTGCACTCATGATTTTGATGGGCACCAATTAATTACGTAATCATCTTAAAAATAAGATTCTTCTTCCCCTTTTCCTACAAATAGAAAATGTTGAAATGATGATCTTGAAGCACTGGACTCGTACATTAAAATAGTTAAAAATTATGGAATATACTCATTTTTGAAAGATTCCAGCAACACTGATGTTGATCATTTTTGGTTTTGTACCTCACTACAAAAAAATTTGAAATCAGCAACGGCTAAAAATCGTCGCTGATTGAGCTAAAACCGTAGCTAAAAGGCATCAGCGACAACACAACAACCGTCGCAAGCCCGTAGCAACAATTATCGTCGCTATTTGAATCAGCGACGGCAAAATAGTCGTGGCTAGTTAGCAACAGCTTCCTGCCGTCGCTAAGTCCCGAATATAAATAACCATTAGCGACGGTTTCCTGCCATTGCTAATGGTATTTAAAAAAATATTTTAATGTTAGCGACGACATTTTGCAGTGCCTAATTGATTTTTTTTTAATTTAAACATTATTTTTATAATAGCGACGGCATTGTGCCATCGCTAAATGGTTTTTTAAAAAATATTTTTAATATTAGCGACGGCATTTTGCCTTGGCTAATGATTTTTTTTTTTAATTAACATTATTTTTTATTTTAGCGATGGCATTTTGTCGGGCTAAATGGTTTTTAAAAAAATTTACATTATTTTTATATTTTACCGTCGCTAAATGGTTTTTTTTAATATAATATTTTTTTCGATCTCTCCGAGATCTGAGATTTCTCCGAGATCTTTAAAATATATATATTTTAAAAAGATCAGATTTCTCCGAGATCTGAGATTTCATATCTCCGAGAACTCAGATCTTTGAGATTCTCCGAGATCTCCAAGATCTCATATTTTCGAGATCTCAGGTCTCAGATCTCCGAGATCAGAGATCTCAGTTCTTCAAGATCTAAGATTTTCGAGATCTCAGGTCTCAGATCTCCGAGAGAGAGGCGGCGGATGAAGGGAGGGGAGAGAGGGGCGGCTGGTGTCTGACCTTGAGTCCTGACAGCTGGGATCGGTGTCGAGGAAGCAGCGGACTTCTCCTCTGTGGGTTTCTTCTCTGGAAGATGAGAGAAAAAAAATTTGAGAGAAATTTTTGTTTAAGTTGGTTTGTAGAAAAAATTGAAATTTATACAGAGAAAGGTAATTGAAGGGGATTGGTTTGTTGTTAGTTTCACGCGGATCGATGACGTGGTTGGTTTAGTGCATTGGATTGAGTTAAATTTTTTGGTTGTTATTAACGTTGAGATGAAAATTTCACGCGGATAGGTGATATTTTTTTAAAAAACTAATTAGCGACAGCAAGTTAGGCCGTCGCTAAACTCTTTAGTGTTTTTTTTTAAAACCAATTAACGATGGCAAGTAGGCTGTCGCTAACCTCTTTAGTGTTTTTTTTCAAACCAGTTAGCGACGGCAAGTAGGCCGTCGCTAACCTCTTTAGTGTGTTTTTTTAAACCAATTAGCGACGGCATGCCATCGCTAACCTCTTTAGTGTTTTTTTTAAACCAGTTACCGACAGCAAACTTGCTGTCGCTAACCTCTTTAGTTTGTTTTAACCAATTAGCGACGGTTGTTTGTCGTCGCTAATATAAAAAATAAAACCCAATTACTTGCCGTCGCTAACCTCTTTAATGTTTGTTTTTTTAAACTAAAAGATATTTTGATCTTCTTTGATCTGATCTGATCTTTTTTTATCTGATCTTCTTTGGTCTTCTTCGATCTTCTTAGATCTGATCTTCTTTGATCTGATCTGATCTTATTTGATCTTTTTTTATCTGATCTGATCTGATCTGATCTTATTTGATATTCTGTGATCTTCTTTGAACTTCTATGATCTTCTTTGATATTTTTTGATCTGATATTCTTTGATCTTCTCAGATCTTCTTTGATCTTTTTTGATCTAATCTTCTTTGATCTTATTTGATCTGATCTTCTTTGATTTGATCTTTTTTGATCTGATCTGATCTGATCTGATCTTCTTTGATCTTATTTGATATTCTTTGATCTGATCTTCTTTGATCTTCTTTGAACTTTTTTGATCTTCTTTGATTTTCTTTGATCTTCTTTGATTTTTTTTTATCTGATCTTCTTTGAACTTCTCTTATCTTCTTTTATCTTTTTTGATCTGATCTTCTTTGGTCTTCTTTGATCTGATCTTCTTTGATTTTATCTGATCTTCTTTGATCTTATTTGATATTCTTTGATCTGATCTTCTCTGAACTTCTTTGATCTTATTTGATATTCTTTGATTTGATCTTCTCTGATCTTCTTTGATTTTCTTTGATCTGATATGATCTTCTTTGATCTGATATGATCTTCTTTGATATAATCTGATCTTATTTGATATTCTGTGTTCTTCTATAAACTTCTTCGATCTTCTTTGATATTCTTTGATCTGATCTTCTTTGTTCTTATTTGATCTTATTTGATCTAATCTTCTTTGATTTGATCTGATCTGATCTTCTTTGATTTGATCTGATCTGATCTTCTTTGTTCTTCTTTGATCTTATTTGATCTGATCTTCTTTGATTTGATCTGATCTGATCTTCTTTGATCTCATCTTCTTTGATCTGATCTGATCTTCTTTGATCTTATTTGATATTTTTGACATGATCTTCTCTAATTTTCTTTGATCTTCTTTTAACTTCTTTAATCTTCTTTGATCTTCTTAG
>QNQO01003840.1:0-42764 GCA_003290165.1 Berberis thunbergii | reverse complement strand
TTAGGCTTTCAAAATGCTGTTTTCCTTCTTTTCAAGCTTTATGAACTGAACATTGTTTTGGTGTCCATTGACAAAGACCATGAAAGAAATTGATGTTTTATTCTTGTTTTCTCTGTGTCTGTTGATTCTTGTTGTCTGTAGACAATTTATTTAACTTAACATTGTGTGAATTGTGTTTCAGGATACTTTTAGAGAAGAGTGTGTGAATGCCCTATTGTGCAAGGCGTAAAGTTTGTAGGCAATGGTTATACCCACTGTGAAGGTGAGTCTGGTTAGTGGTTCGATTCCAGTAAAAATCATGCAATAGTAGGCAACACCTCTTAGATATGTTTCAGTTGATATTGAATTTATTATTATTATACTCATTTGCTATATTAGAAAGTAATTGTAGTTTTAGAATGACTTGTACACTTGCAAACATGAAATAGTGTGCATTTTGGTGATAAATGATAATAAATGTGTTAATATTACAGTTGTAATGAGTTTTAAGAGCTCTTGCAAAAACTTCCTGTTGCTCCATTCTAAATCTTGTCGTCATCATCCTTGAAAATAATTGTGTTATACCAAATGATTGATATTAGTCAGTTGTGTTAACAAACTTATCACTGAAAAGGTCCAGTCCTCTATCCTAAAAACTTGAATTCTGAATACCTATAAATTTTGAATATAATCCTTGCACCACATCCAAGAAGCAAAGAAAAGTTTTTCCCTGCCAACGGTTTAGTCTACTGCGAACTCTGCAATGAATAATCCCTGGCGAACTCTGCAATGAATAATTGAGTTGCAAGGAAGACCAGTAAGGAGGTTAGAGACTGACGTTTAAAAGACAAAGGTAATAATTTCATTTACTTAGTCTACTGCGAGTCTTTAAGTAGCAATCTCAGAGTGTGTTCTTTTTAGTTAAGGTTGGAGAGGTGAGTAGCTTGAAGACAGGTAAAAACCCATTGGAATTGTTTATTGCAATTTCGTGATTTTGTTGTGAGTAGTGAGGAGAAACACTGATTTCGAGTTCTTATATTTTGCAAGATTTAGCATGGTAGTTGTAGTTGCTATATATATGCATTTGAGTCTACACAATTTCTTATGAATTAGAGATCATAACAATGATATGTTTTTCAAATGCAGCTCTTCATGCATGAACAAGGAGATAAGATTCCATCTGGAGGCATGATTGCAGAAAATCTGAAACAGAAGACAGAGATGGAGACAAAGAACCTGATGAGGAACAAAACGAGTTGGCCGTGAGTTCAAGGAGATCCTCCTTGGACGAAGCAGATCACAGTGAGAGGACTTGTTGCAAGTCTTGTCATTGGGGTCCTTTATAGTGTTGTTATTATGAAGCTTAACCTCACAACTGGATCACTCCTAACCTCAATGTCTCTGCAGCTCTTGTTGCATTTGTGTTCATCCGGTCCTGGATGAAGCTGCTTAAGAAGGCTGGATATGTGTCGACTGCATTCACTGAGCAGGAAAATACTGTAATTCAAACATGTACAGTCGCATGTTATGCCATTTCACTTGGAGGTTAGAGTCTATAAATCTGTAAATACGTGGTGTTTTCAGAGAAATTTATCTTAAGTTTAATATGCTCCAAACATTTTGTGATTTGTTGCTCGGCAGGTGGATTTGGTTCCTACCTTTTGGGTCTCAATAAGAAGACATATGAACAAGCAGGGTTGATACAGAGGGAATGCCCCGGGAAGCTACAAGGAAGCTGTTGTTGGTTGGATGACTGGTTTTCTTTTTGTGACATGCTTTGTTGGCCTGTTTGCCCTGGTTCCTCTCCGAAAGGTATGGTTTTCATTTGATTACCACTGAACGTTTTTTCTTTTTTGGGGATTACAAATGCTTATTTGAATATTTCTTTATTCTGTACAGCAACAGGTTTTCGTCTCTTTTTGCAAATTGTTTCTAATTGATGCATTTTATTTTATTTTTTTAAATTTTATACTGGTTAATTCTATCAACTAAATAGCAAATGTTTGCTAGGAGAACTAATGCTTCATGAATGTTTTCAAGTAGAGCTCATAGATACTCGGAACAATTTGGTCAGAGAAGGCCAAGAAAAAGCCTAAAGCACAACCTAACTTCAAATAGCCATTGCTTACCATGAAGAAGTTGAAATCACACCCACTGTATATGCAAACTAAAGACCTCCAAGGCTACTATAAGGAGATTACTTTGGTTCATCATCCTTGCGAATTTTAGCCCTATACTTCAAAAAGTCATATGTTATTTAGAAGGCCCAGTTCTGAATTGTTATTATGTTCACTGAACTTCAGCAGATTATTTTTTTCGTATTTAACTTGAAGGGACTACTTTGATATCATTTTTAAATCCTAAATTGACTTTTACCAAAATCATAATTTTTGTTTTCTAATTTATTTATTTGTGTTCTGTTTTGGAACTCCCTTTAGGCCTACTTCTCATTACTTTTTGATGGACCTACTGAAATTCTTAAACTTGTGAAGCTCACTTATG
Organism: Berberis thunbergii; assembly: GCA_003290165.1. Lineage (NCBI taxonomy): Eukaryota > Viridiplantae > Streptophyta > Magnoliopsida > Ranunculales > Berberidaceae > Berberis > Berberis thunbergii. Next base: position 40,283 of record QNQO01003840.1, on the reverse strand, counting down.
TATTCCTCTAGTAGAACCATTGAGATTAGTAGGACCAGTTGATACTCGATTTAGTGATCAGTGGCTTTTGTCATGGATGTGGATGAAAGAGATTAGTAGTTTTCTTAATTTGTGGAGGTTATTTTAGCATTTCAACAGGTTATACAAAACCATTAAATGTGATTATAATTATAATTTCATTGTCACAAGGGAGTTTAGGTGATTGCATTATCTGGTCACAAGTTTTGGGCTGAGTTTTGTGTCATGTGTTTGTGTGTACGATGGTAGTTTGGACAATTACTTGTGGAAAATTTCTTACAGTACCCAGAAACCAGAGAAAGCTTTCTCATGGAGACAATTTTGTTCACAGATCATGATAGTAGACTACAAATTAACTTACCCAAATGGCACCGCAAGTGGGGTTCTCATTAATGGCTTCCACAGTCCTCAGCATGATAAGAATGCTCTTTGGAGTCTCTGGCTTGTGACAAGAGTGCTCTGTTTTTACAGAGTACTCTTTGCTGCCTGTTTTGCTTACAAAACTTGCTGCCTGTTTTTGTTAGTTGCAAATTTTGCACATTGCAATTTGCAATTTTTTAGTGTAAGATGCAGAGTGCTAAGGGTTTTTACTTCAAGCTGCTTAGGTGCATTACCTTTACTCTACATATGTTTTGCAATGACCTTTTAAGTTGTTTATATGTGGAATTTTTTGCATTCTGCAGGATGTTGTATATATTGAAATGACTGCTCTAAAACCTGCATTTAAAGCCTTTGTAAGTTGTTGAAACTCTTTCTTGAAATTCAGGTGGCGTGCGAAGGAATTTGCTGCGAAGGAATGGATTTGCTGCATTTAAAGCTTTTTATGAAGGTTATTGCATTTTGCATCTTTTTATTTATCTTATATGCAGTTAATGAGAAAATAATACAAAGTTTATTTGCATTGTTCAATTTTATTCCTTGAAGTCCCATTCTTATGTAATTCTCATTCAATTCGCCATGAAGACATGCAATTCTCATTCTTATGTATTTTTCTGCTATTAAAGGAACTCACCAATACTCTCATTTGCTCTATTCTCTTCTCTTTACTTTCTTCTTCTTCAGGAATTTTCTACAATGGCAGCAGAGGCACAAATCTCACACCCTCCAATGGAGCAGAGAACTTCTTCTGTATTGTATCACTTGACCTGTTTTTTTCACTTTATAAGTTGAATCATGTGTGTGACATTTAACTGCAGTGTTCCAAAGGTTGGCGAATGATAAGTTCTGTGACACACAACGTTGTATTGTCATCAAGGTTGTTGGATTACTTGACTGTGATTTCTTTAGCTACCCTTTAAGTTTGAGATGTATGTTCGGAGATGTTAAGGTCTCTTCATTTATCTATCTATGCATGTTTGACTCTATTGTTACCCTTAAAATGGAGTCTGCCTGTCATGGAGCATAGCAAGCATTCTGAATGTAGCATTTTTATAGTTATTATTTGCATTCTCTTCAAATTTATCCATGTAAATTATGCTTAATGCTATATTGGACTTGAATAGTAATCTACGGCTGTATTTCATATGTCTACAATATAGTTATTATTTCATATTGTCTTTTAGCTTAATATTTCCTACAATATATTATTACTAGGCTGCCGATATAAGCACGACAAATTCAGAAAGTAGTCAGGAGCCACGACAATGTATACGATAATGAGAGTGCTTTCTTGGTGCACATAATGTTATTTGAGCCATCACATACGCCACACGGTCCACCCATGCTGAGTCAAATATGTTGTGTCTTGACCAAACTGACAGCAGTCTGTGTGTGTTTAGAAACCAAGCCTGTACTTGATTACCTAGTTATTTGAATGCATACCTCTACCCAACTCTCTCAATGCATAGGCTCCTTTTAATTTCTAATTTTCAGACTAAAAAATGTCACAGAAAAAGAAAAGCTCATTGTCCAGGAATAATAAAATTGTTTCATTGAAATTGATATTGTTGGTCATTGCAGTATGATGAATGCGTTCTCCGAGGGACTTGTTCTAGCAGACAAAAGTGGACTGAGCCAGGAAACACTTCTTGATGTAGTGGTAAGATATTTGTTACTGAAACAATTTGATTTCTAATGAAAAAAGGAGCTGACCATGTTAGTTTTACCATTTGCAGGAACTAGGTGCCATAGCTAATCCAATGTTCAAACTTAAAGGACCATCAATGATCAAGAACAATTACCCCCTGCTTTTCCTCTGAAGCATCAGCAGAAGGATATGAGATTGGCTCTTGCACTAGGAGATGAGAATGTTGTATCAATGCCAATTGCTGCAGCAGCTAATGAGGTTTTGTTTCTACCATCTTTTTTAATTGCTTCCATATGGTGCTAGTGACTAGAAACTTAGTTTAAGCCGCAAATTGGTTAGTATAGATGTTGCTACTGACAAACATGGATGAGAAAAAGAAAAACTAGCTGCAAAGCTAGAACATCTCTGTTTGAAATTTTCTACATGTTTAGAATTTAGATCATTCCACAGTAAGCTCAAGAAATTGATTCGACCCGACCAGTAAGTAAAGTAAACTTGATAAGGTTGATAGTGGATTGATAAATCTGTCCATCCGCTGTCACAGTCTAGTTGGTTTTATTGCACCCTTGGGTTAAGGGGGTGTTTGCTTTCACATAAACATTCTCTATTTTGCAAAGTCTGGACCTCTCATTGAAAAACAAACACCCCCTTTCATTGATTATTGCTATTGTTGCTAATATGTTGTGCGAAATGAGAGGTTTGTAACATCACTGTGCTTCCATTGATATTCATAATGCAGCAGTTTTGTTCGCAGCGTATCGCCATATCCCGGACTGCCAAAGCTGCCAGATCCCCAATCCCTCGCAGCCACAAAGCCAATACAGGTATTTACTCGTCCCCGTGCGGAATGTAAGCCGGAACAATCTGTGTGTGCTTCTTGTTTACTTCATTACATTCAACTGTGTGCATCCAAAGATGAAAAAACTCAAACTACATGATGAAACTGTATAACATGACTTGAAGAAACATGGGCGAGGATAATCAAGATATTGGGAAGAAAAAGATCTGTACACAACTGGATCATATAATAGCTTTCTTAACCAGGAGCACAGGTGTTCTTTCTCGTTTTATGCTCTTTTTGATAAATCTTTACCCTTTTAGAATAGAAGATAAAATAAAAAGGAGGAATTCTAAATGTCGAGGAAACAGGCTAGGAATGGGCGAGGGAGCGACGTGGCGGGTGGGAGACCGTCCACTCGCTCGGGATGGGTGCCATCGTTTTGGTGTCGCGCATCCGAGCGGAGTGGACGGTCTCCACCCCGCCACGTCCTTTTCCTCGCCCATTTCCTAATCTGGTTTCTCGACATTTAGAACTGCTCAATAAAAGATAGCCAAAACCATGGGTAGTGACTTAAATAGGGAGAAAAAAGTCGTAAATTTTTTTGACATCTTAATATGTAAGAGTTCGAAAAGAAGATAATAGTGTAAAAACATCCGAAATTGTAAACACTAGTGGTATTTTGTTAATGTGAAACGAACAAAATAAAGGGGCAATTTGTGCGCGGTAACTTAAAAGTTGTGGAATTGAATTTTTCGATTCACAAAACCTACAAATATTTACATTGGTCTCAACAGATGGAAGTATGTTCATACGCTGTCACCTGCTCCTCGTATAGAGCCAAGCAAAGCTATGCACTTCACAAGTACTTGCACAATTACCTGCAATTGTCAACCAAGCAAAGTTAGCTTTTATAGCTTGACAATAACTCAAACCAATCATGCATTCGAAGAAAACAAATGCTGGAAAAAATTCAATTCATTCCAACATCTAAGTTGAAATTTATGTAAAATGGCAGCTGCAATCGGCTACATTCTTCTAGCGAAGTTGCTAAATTTACTTTTATGATAAAAAAGATGATTAAAAAGTTCATGCAGTAACTTTTAGCACCAAACACTTCATTGAGCCACCACTTCGATTATAAAGACTAAAATGAGATAAACATTATGATGACTCAAGTCATTGTGCATTTATTCCTTGAGCCCAAGTGTTTATTACCATTTCATAATCTATGTGAATAATAGAAAACAGTTCCAATATGGGGTCACTACTCAGAAAATATGAGGATCTAATCCAAAGCAGAAAAAGAGGACAAGATAGAGCATTGCAAGCCACAGAGAATTACAGAGACATAGTTGTATATTCAATTCAAAATTTTGAATCCACTTCACCAGACTTGTAGACCAATGGTACCAGGGCCAGTCATTTTGAAATAAGACTTTCAATGAATATACCTTTTGATCTGTTGGACTAATAGGCTTAGCACCCAACTTCTGAATGGTAGAACCTATGTTGCAAATCTGCCCCTCCACAGGTCCAGTCATTTCAAAACAAAATTTTAAAAGAACTTTGGGACCTATAAACCCTGCAACCCATTTAACTAAATTTCTACTTTTGAATATCTTACTATGCCTGGATTAACTCTATGAATGTATTAAAGTTATAAAAACAATCAAGTTGACAAAAAACAATAAGAAAATATTATACTGGGCCTGCTCGTCCTAATTCCTAAATAAAAAGGTTAAATTGTTTCCGAAATTGGTTGGGCCATTAGGGGCCACAAGTACCAGTATACGTGGTTAATGTAATTTCCCTATATCTTGCCTGATTTGATAACTGGATATTAATTAATAGCATGTCAAGATACATATCGTAAGCTTTGCCCTTCAAATCAACTATAGCAGGATGAACATCTAGTTTTCCAATTGATGGGGCCCCAGGACCACGAGAATACCGCTTTACAGTCATCATTGCCTATGACAAGTAAATAAAATAGAGCAAATTAATATATTCTACCAGTATCCGTAACATGCCCATGTTACTAACCAATTAAAAAAAAAAACTGAAAGCAGTTGAACTACTGAATATGTGAAGGAAATTTGTTCCTGCCCAATGAGTGTCCGGTTAGCACCATTGGGACATTGAAGGCACCGGATAAATGTGCTGCTACCTCTCCAGCATCCGTCATTTACCAACAAATAAAGAATTATCAATATAATAATATATGTAAAGACATTATAAATGTGCAGGCACACGTGTATGATGAGTAGTCAAGTAGAGAATGATTAAAAACAAAACTTCTTCAACAATTCGTATATAAAATACACGTATGTAGTTGTAAAAGGCTAAATGGAAGTCCATATATTCATAAGGTTAACATGAAAACCTGCAATTGAAACATGTAGTGACATTGGAGTACTTGCCTTGACGGATAATTTTAAGATGTTACACGATCATCAGCCTTCCATGCACGGCTGATTTCCTCTTTTAGCTCACGTAATCGTGAAACATACTCCTGTCTTGTAATAACTCTAACACCCGTTCAGAAACACTCTGCGGTTCACTTAGCTCTTCTGAATGCAAGCTAGTAGATGGTCTTTCTTTGGCTGCAAAGTTCCACACCAAATAACTAAAGTAAGATACAATCGTTATAGCTATTCTTGTCAGCATCTTTCTGATAAGACAATTCAATACATGGAAGTGAATCAAACTTATAAGACAAAGTAACTTAGTGACAAGATAGATACCTTCTCTACACCTTCTAGAATGTGAGGGAAGTGACAAGATAGATACCTTCTCTACACCTTGGTTGCAAGCATATACCAGAGCATCAGCAAGCGTCAGTCTGCCTTCGGCATCAGTATTGTTGACCTGCAGAAAAAATGATTCCAACAAATCAAACTTACATGGAGTTGATGAGATATTTATCAAGTGAGTTTAAAAGCCACCTTAACGAAGATTTCATGAAGCTTCTACACATATTTTCAATACCAAACAATGCTACATACAAGTTATCATTTAGGACAGTCACATGGAGATCGCCTAATAGAACCATGTTACTAATCTATTGTTAGTAGTTGAACATAAAGTGTAACTGTTGTATTCTTCACACATTTTAACTTGGAAATTATGAAAAGAACTAAAAGAGAACAAAGATTGGAAATTTTGGCCCATGTTATTCGTCATATAATAATTAATCATCATGATCACACATGTAGCTTTGAGGCCCAAGCCTTTGGCATGTGAAGAAATCTCTCCAGTCTCTCAATATCCTTTTCCTAGTTAAACCAAACATTCAACTGAACCCACGTCCAGATGAGATGCCCAAATTTAGGGCCACAACTTAGCAAACATACAATAAACTAGACAATTCACAACTCCTCAATTGTAAGGTGGGCATAGTATTTTACTACGTTCCATATGACTTTTGAAAGTGCTCCAATATATGACTTCATTTTACAAATTCAATTTTTGGACTTGGTGTGCAAAGTCGTTTTCCATTTTTCATAGTAAGTACCGATTTGGCTTTTCATAAAGCATTATTTTAAATTAGGACCAATTGGAAAAACATGATTATCCATTATATTGTATATGAAGGACATTTTCAGTCTTATCAGAGACATTGCACACCTTGTATCCATGCAAACAATACCATTAATGTCTTTATTGCATAAAGTCTTACCTCCTTCCACAACTAATTCACGTCTTCACTAAAACTAAAGATCCAACAAAAGCAATTGGCCTATTAAGAAGGCCAAAACATTACATTAAGCACTAGAAGATCATCACTCATAAATTTTGGGACATCATTAACTGAGACTGATGTCAAATGTTTGTACTTGTAGTTGTATCTACTAAACATTAGATGTCTTTGATGTGTGCTTGCCAACTAAAAAGGCAAGAAACTTGAGGCGAGACATTGAGTAATGATACAAAGTTTTAACTCGTAACCCATACAAATTTTTTGCCATCTCAAACGAAACTTGTTAGTCCACAAGATTTTAGATATCAAAGGTCATCCTAGCTAATGAACATAATTAAATCACATTCATGCTGATATAACATTCAATAACAACAATAGGAATGCAAAATTGACGATGCTGATACTCTCATACAGAAGCATGTCTTGATGATATAGCGCTGTGCGATTCTGAAAACCTCCAGACACAGAGACTTGTGATAGACAAAATATTCCAGACCCATAAAAAATGAAGGTAAAGATGTTACCTTTGTGATGTCAGCAAGCACCTCATTCTCCTTGCATTCAAATAGCTCCAACTGCTTCCCTAGCTTAGCCTCTATTTTATGAATGAGATCTACATCATTCTGCATGTAACGAAGTTCGTGAAACACTAAATGGAACAATATCACTTATGCTCTCAGTGACAACTCTTGAAGATAAAGTTTATCCTAGTTTAATAAACTCATAATTCATAAATCAAATTTACATGCAACAAAGGGATAACATGGGATTCCTACCTCAACACATGCAAGTGCCACTTTACTAAAACTGCACTTATAATATTTGTGTTTTCCTCATTATATTGTTATCTCATTGGTGGGGCTTTCGAAGCTCCAAGTAGATTTCAGGATTTGTGATAGAATTAGGTGTGGCTCTTATCTTTCTTACTAGCAACAAAATGAGCAATGGCATCCATGGAGACACCACTATCTTGTGTCACCAAACATTCATCCAAAGAACTTGTCGCAAATGTGAAACCATTTACACAATATTTTGGATATCGAGTTGCCAAAAATTTTGGACCATTGGCTAACCTCCAAAGTGTGGTATTTGTTTCCCCCAGCTTTCTCCAACTAACATTGTAAAACAAATCATCTTAGAACTGAAAACGGAAATAAAAAAATTTATATATGTATATATATATATATATATGAATAAATACACATTAAATATACCTCATCACACAACCAAGGAATAAAATCTGTAGCTTTCTCAACATTTTTCCTTGACCCTTTTTTTTACTTTGTGTAGCCAACTCCATGCAATATTCATTGTATTTTCTGCACAAGTTACCATATTATCATAATTCTATATTTCTAGTTATAAAAAAAGACTAAAATATTATATATCTTACTCTTCCCAATCACTCGAATCAGCAAGTGCATTGAAAACCCATCTTCGAGCTTGTTTAAATTGTACATTATTTAGCATATAGTTTCTTCCTTTATCCAATGGCTTTTCATCGGTACTCATCATCTACATCAAGCCACTCCTCTTGACTGTGTTTGTGAGTTCCGAACCGTGGCTTTCTCATATACTCCATGCAGTATGTAACAGATTCATCTACAAGGTATGATTCTGCTATTGATCCTTCCATGTATCTGAAATTTTTAGTATAGTCTTTGTATCGTTTCATTAACCTATCAATCATAAATAAAAGGATAAATTAGTATATAATATAATAAGATAACGTGATGACGTGCACTAAAATTAGAAAATTTATTTACCGCTCAAAGGGATACATCCATCGATATCGAACTGGACCACCAAGCATCGCTTCCTCTTTTAGATGAGCCATGCAATGCACACTTATAACAAAGAATGAAGGCGGAAACTCCTTTTCAAGGACACACATTGCCTCAATCACACCTTTGTGTGCCAACTGAAGATCTGTTTTGTTGATCACTTTAGCACATAAGATATTAAAGAATAAGCTAATTCTTTGAATAACAATTCTTAAATCTTTATCCTTCTTGTCACGAAAAACATGTCTAAGCAAAACTGTAAGTAAATGTTGCATAATGACATGGTAATCATGTGACTTTAGTCCTCTTAGCTCCAGGGGATTGCCAAAAACGCAATTACTCAACTTGGATGAAAATCCACTCGGCAATTTCAACTCTTTTAGTGTATCCATAAATACTTTTTTTTCTTTCTTGGTCAAGGAAATGATGCTTTTGGCATTGAAGTTTTTCCCGTTTCATTGTCATGGCTCAACCAATATCTCTTATGAGTTCCCATGTCTTCCATATCTTTTCGAGCATTCTCACCATCCTTTGTTTTCTTAGAGACATTCAACAATATGTTCAGTAAGTGTTCAATGACATTCTTTTCAGTATGCATCACATCAATATTATGTCGTAGCTCAACAAACTTCCAGTACGGCAAATCAAATAAAATGGACCTTCTAGACCACGGTGGCGCAATGTTATTGGTTGGTTCATCATTGACGTTATCATTATCAATCATATTCTTGCGCTTTTGCCCACTAACCCTACCTTGTGTAGAACTACCTTCCAAAATTTCCACTATCCTTCGTTCAACTTCTTCGCCAGATAACCGTTGTGGAGCACGACGATGCTCAACATCTTTGTTGAATCCCTTGTCATCTCTAAACTTGTGTTTTGTAGGTAAAAAACGTCGATGGCCTCTATAGCATATCTTCCGACTGTTTGAAAGACGTTCAGATTCTAATCATCAACACAATAGATCATGCATTAAACCATGAACATTAACAACAGCTAGAGTCCATAAGCAGGAAAGTCATGGATACCGCAAAACAACATTGCTTTCAAACCGAAAATTGCTTTTAGTACACACATCCCAAGTTGAAACACCATCTGCCCACAATTCCTTCAACTCTTCTACTAATGGCTCCAGGTAAACATCAATATTCTTTCCGGGTGCTTTTGGCCCTGATATTAACAAGGCTAACCAACAAACTCCTTTTCATGCATAAAAGGTGGAAGATTTCAAAGGTGCTATTATTACTGGCCAACAACTATAAGCATTACTTAGATTTCCACGTGGGTTAAACCATCAGTCGATATTGCAAGTGTCAAATTCCTACTATCAAAGGCAAACTCTGGCCATTCATATTTGTTAAAGTCCATTGTGTTGAATCACAATGGATGTTCTCATCAAATTCCCATCTGAACAAGCATCCTTGTGCCAAGTCATTGCTTCACCAATCCACGGTATGCTAAAAAATCTTTTCAACCTTGGAATCAATGGAAAATACTTTACAACCTTTTTAACTATTTCCTGTATACCTTGCCGGAGTCGTTCTCATCGACATCCACACAAACCTTATACCTACGCTCCCCACATTTTGGACAACCAACCAGACCCTCATATTCTTTCCAATAAAGTATGCATCCATTGGCACATGCATGTATTGTCTTACATTCCATCCCCATATCTTTAATTGTGGTTTTCATGTTGGGTAGTTATCTGGCAAATTACAATCATCCCGGCAATAAGGTTTTTAGCCATTTTAACAACATCGTCACACTATTACCACTCCAACTAAAACGAGTCTTGAAATTCTGCAATTCAATAATGGTGGATAACATGGTCTTATCCTTAGGACAACCCTTTGTACAAAGGCACAGTCGCTTTTTCCTTATACTTTTGATACTTCTTGTTCATAACTATCTCAGGTTCACGAGAAAGTTTCGGACCACCTTCTGGATTACCGCCAAAACATTCTTTGACGGTGTCATTCAAGTCATTTATCCCATCATCAGCCTCCACAGTTTGCATGTTGAGGAATACATCATCAACTAGCTCGCTCATCCTAGGATATTCACATACATCATCAAGTTCAGCCACTTCTGTCATAGGTACACCAATCACATGCTTGTTTATATTCTTCTCCATGATGTATCCACGTGACATAATTGGTATCAATGCCATGGCTTAACAAATGAACACCTATGTCGTCAACACTAATGTTTCCCCTCGAGTTCCTACATCGAACACATGGGCAAGGAAAAAGACTCTCTCCATTTGCATTATCCTCAACAAACTGTTGGAATGGTCTAACGCCATTTATATACATTGCACTTCCCCGTTTGTTCATCCATGACTTGTCTAAAGGAATTGTTGACATTTCTACACACAAAAAAATTAAAAGATTAACCTTAGTCATTGATCAAAGGAATTTAAATTGCTTGAAAATCATGACCAATCTAATGAACTTCAATTCATCCAGTTGTGTTGTCGTATTTGTTATGGTACCCTATACAATGTTTCATTGACCTTCTTTCTACATTCCCAATCCAATTCATTGACTTTCTTTCTACATTCCATCCCCATATCTTTAATGAAGAACAGTGTTTTCTTTTCTAAAATGATTTGATGAATAAGTAAGAGTTGATATGAGGATCAGAAGAGCTAGTACAATATAATCAACTTTGTCAGTTAAGTAGCTTTAGATCATACTTAATATCATTACTTTATAATATAGCAATAAAAAAGAAAAGAATGCAATGTAAAGAACCAAATCAAGAATACTAAGGTTGTCAAACCATAAATCATGCCTTTGAAGAACTCCTTCAATGCAAGTATTATTTTCAGCACAGAACTTGCATGACAAGCTGAATGGAAAAATGTAGCCAAAGACAACTTGCCAACTTCACTTACTGATCCACTCTTTATAGATTCAAAGAAGATTAGAGAAGCCCATAAACAGTTGTCGGCAAGTCATCCTTGGCTGCACCATACATTCTGAGCCTACATGCAAGGCCATAGCTGAGAATGACCAAAAAGAAAGAGAGATGAAAATGAAGAACAAAGAGATGAGTGGTTGACTTGAGTAGAAGGGTAGGGACAGTCATAATAACATTGCCCTGAACGCCCATTTAATTAATTACTCGTTCATCATATTACCCAGCTCATCTCCTAACTCAGTTAATTAAGTTAAGCAACCTAGCTACCAATCTTGAAGAAGAAAATAATAACAATAATAATAATTGAAGATCACACACATCTCCTGATGAGTACAAACCTAGCTAATTACATTCTGTTATGAACTGACCTTTTTGTGATGAAGTTTCTGCAGAATTGGAGAATCAAGCAGTGCACTCCCAGTACCAAGGTTAGAGTGGATGAATTTCTGGATGTTTCGTAACCTGGCAAGACACATTCAAGTCAAGAACAACCAAAGAAAGTCGAACAAATCAATGAAGACTGATTCTGCAAACTTGATTATTTGTATTGAATGCTTCTGTAAAAATTACAATGGAAGGATTGAAATGTAAAGGCAGTATTCGAGATTGCAACTCTCCTCAATGAGCAAAGATCAATTGTACTCAGTTATTACAGAAATGAGTGGACTCTACCGCCCCCAAAATCTCTTCACTGTTGAGAGAAATGTCTAATCCTTATTAACAACACAAGATGTGACTTGTTAACCCATGTGGGACAAATTCGCATGTTCAAATTGAGCCACATATGCAATAGAGGTGAGGTTCAAGGTTGGCGAAATATGGCATGACAAGAATCTGACATGAAACAAATCTAACACGGCGCAACCCACCCATTTATAAGCAATGTCCAGCCAAATTGTAAGAAATGGTAAAGCACTCCAATAAATAGCCTTGCACTTACAAAATCGACTAAAATATTTGAACATTACGAAGGTTTAGAAGGTAATTTTTATCTTCTCAAGAGATATCTTGAAATGTGGCATACACCATACAATGGTTATATTGTCATTGTGAGATCATGCAAGAAGAAATGGAAGTTAAATAATAGACTGGAATGCTAATGTAAACTAAACTATTGTATGTTTATTTTGTAGGTTTAATAAATTTTTATTAGAAACCCCTCATTACATTAAAAGAAATTACTCAAATAACTGCAATTCAGGTTTTTGTAGAATGCTCCTTGTAAATCACCAAAGACAACAACAGAGGGAGTAAATATTGGTTCTCCTATGTATCATTAAAGTTGACTCTATTAGAATATCCCCAAAATCCCAGTTCAACCTATAATAAATTGAATCTTAGCTATTAAAAGTCAGAACACATAATATAAAAAGAAAACAAATAGACTGAAAGGAAAAATCATAAACTTCATATTTGATTGGTACTATACCAAACTCGACATTCCGATAAATATCATCAAGTATCCAAGTTATAAACTTTTGGTCATTCTAATCATCAAATCCTTCACTAAACATTAATACATCTACATAAACAGAGCTAAACAAAGAACAAAATTCTCACCAAAAATAAACAACTTGACCCGAAAGCGTGATTACCTTTATCAACTTCAGCTTCCGGACTGCAAATCAAACTCATTTATCAAAAATTTCATCTCATAAATCAAAATCCTATTTTCTAACCAGTCCCCAAGAAAACCCTCATAAACTACAACAAAACTGTAAATCCCAAACTGATAAAATGATCCCAATCCATACAAACAAATTCAAACCCATATTCATTTCAATCCATACAAACAAAAAATTTCCATTATGTTCTTAGAATCTAACCAATGATTTTGCTTTTGTTTTTAGCAGAAATGAACAGATAAGACATTGAAAGCAAGAGTAGAAAATGAAGATTGAATGAGAGATCACAGATTGAGTAACATTCACTTTCAAGAAGAATTCAACAATCAAACAAAATGCTCATTGTAAAAAAAAACAAATCATCGATCCCTAATTTCATCCTAAATAAAAGAGAACCCTCATGAACCCTAATTTCATCATAAATAAAAGAGAGAGAGTACCTGTTCGGTTGCAGTGGCTGTCGATTTTGATGTCGAGGGAAGTCGAGGGAGGAGCAGGGAAATCGAGGGAGGAGCAGGGAAATCGAGGGAGCAGGGAAGGAGGGGAGGAGGGAAGTCGAGGGAGGGAGCAGGTCGATGGAGGGAATCGTCAAGGGAGGGAAGCAGGTCGAGGGAGAGAAGGAAAGATCGAATTTGCGAAATTTTTGTCGATGAAAGTCGAGGAGGGAAGGTCGAGCGACAAAAATAGCCCGCCAATTTTTTTTTCCTTTTCATGTAGCCACGGTTTTTAGCCGTTGCTAAAGCTAGCCACGGTTTAAAACCATGGCTAAATTGTGTTTTGCAACGGTTTTTAGCCGTTGCTAGCTATAGCCACGATTTAAAACCGTTGCTACTTTTTTTTGTTGCAACGGTTTTTAGCCGTGGCTAAGTCTAGCCACGGTTTATAACCGTTGCTAAATATTTTTTTGCAACAGTTGTGGGCCGTTGCAAACACTTCCCACGGTATATAGCCGTTGCTAATATTAGTAACGGTTGTAAACCGTGCCAAATATACCAACGGTTTTAAACCGTGGCCAGGGTGTTTATTAGCCACGGTTTTAAGCCGTTGGTACATATAGCTATGGTGTTTAGCCGTGGCAAATGTACCAACGATTTAAAACCGTGGGCAGCTCGGCGTAGCTAAATGGCCCTTTTGGTGTAGTGTAACTTTTGCCAAGGTTATCTATGTACTTCTTTCAATAGATAAACATACAAGAAAAGTTCTTGGCAGTAAGAGACTAATAAATAGCAAGATATTTTTGTATTGCAGAAGCACCAATCAGATATCCTTAAAAAAAGTTTTTCAACCATCTTTGAGACCATATTACACATTAGTGGATCAGATGTGACCATCTTAATTTTTTAGCTCCACACATCAGATGGGCTTGCTTGCTCTCACACATTTTCTGTGAATGAAAATCCAATCCCAGAATACCCTGCATGAGTGGTTTTTTACACAAGCTAATGCATGGTTTAACATCACAAGTTTCAAGATGCGACTGTTGTGGTTTTTGCTTACAAAGCAAAAGATAGATTGTGCATAAACAACACACATGCACACAAGCAAAAGAAAGAAAAAACCAATGTCCATACGTATTGGGCACTCAGACCATGGACACTCGTATGGGAACTCCATTGGACATACCATGATTAGATTATAAGCATTCTCACACATCCTTTGAAAATTTTCTCTATGCATGAGCAATAACTTATGGCTCAAACCAAAGCAAGGCCTGGTTGCAACACATCAAAGGTTTAGTCCAAGCTCTAATTACACCATATACTTTCACCTCATTATTGGAAGCTAGCGCCCCATCCTTCGTGATTATTGGCTTCAACCTTTGTGCCTTTTCTACACTTCAATGCTGAGGTGTGCAACTTTGTTGTGTGACATTTTACATTATCTCAAGATAATATCGTCAAGAACTGAAATAAATAAATTTTAAAAAATATATACCTAAATCAATACTTATATAGCAAACCTAAATTTAAAAACTGAAAGAACCCTGAGAAAATTGAAGGTTAGGATTGGCGTCTTCTTCTCTGAATCAATTTTACGTGTAATCTTTTCTACTAAATGACTCACGTCATACCATACCTAAATGCTTAAAAGAAATTGATTCAAATTTTCTAAATTAGATAGTGTATTGACATGTGAATGGAGTTAGATTTGGAGTTTAGAATGCGGAACTATGAGCTATACGAAATCATCTACTAAAGAAGGTCGTGTTTCTGAATGATATAATCTCACCTTTTATTGAAAATAACATCTCTTACAAGATCCTTGGTTTTTGGTTCTTTTATAGGCACAAAACACTCGTGCAGCACTCCCAACGCAACACTAAGCTTACTTTGATGCTCCGTCAAGGTATCAATATCATAAGCAGCCTTATGATGGTCATCTCTCAATATAGTCCATGATAAATTGTCAACACCAGCTGACATAGATTTCCCCAAGAGGTTATGAAGACCCAAGAATATCTGTAGGAAAAAAAAATGAAATATCAAAATATAAAGAACTATTAAGCAACTTTCCCAATTGTAAACTGACATTTTTCTACAATTTTCCAATAGCCAATGATCTAAAACATAAAGAACACAGTACCCAATTGAGATTTTAGCTCTAACATATCTTATATGGAGCAGTTGTCAGTATCTATCATAATGTTGCTATGCATCACTTACTGCAATATGACTGTTTGTGGCACTAACCGTACTATGCACATAGAAGACTTGACTGCCAAACAAAGCCAGTCAGGAAATATTTTGTTATTTTGGTACAGCAATATAAAGTTCAACAAATATACAACATTCAAACCCCAGCCCTCGCCCCTACTGATGAATTTTGATACTTAACATTCATAACTCATGCTAATCACCAGCAATTATTTGGTTCTTTCAAAATGAAATTTCAGATCGACAGTCTAAAGATCGTGTTAAACATCTCCAGTGAAACACAATGAAATTTGTATCTAAAATGCTTGCGGGAACAATACTTGAAACATCTAATGGTTCCAAAATTTTCTGAAATTCAAGGTACCACCTATTTTAGGGGGAGTGAAGTCTTATTCAATAACATAAGAAAACAACATTGTGAAAAAAAGCCTTATCATAAAGACAGAAACAGAAGTGTATCAAAAACTTGTGAACCAAAATGCAGTCATACTCAAAACTGGTGTTATGATGTCCCTCAATATGGTCCACTTGAGTGAGCCTGGTTAGGAACTTCAGTGCCACATTGGTTAAGCCTCGAATATTTATAAAAGCTCTATAAAACAGTACAGTGGAGATCATCCACACCCTATTGAAGTCTATTCTAATTAAAGCTCTATAAAACATGGCATTTTCTTTACATGTGTATGCCTGGAAATTTTTGGAGTCCCCAAAAATGCCCAGTTACTTTTTTGCAGTAATATGGAGAAACAACATTCTAATGTATTGCCAAATGTAGCCAAGTTGCGCATAAGAAGCTCAATATTGAAGACAAAAATGTGTAAATTGTGTACTTCCATAATATGCAGCCGCCTGAGCACTACTATAATGGTTAAGTCCACCAAATAAGCTTGTGTTGTATGCAAGAGTCAGTGCTGACAAAACACCAGGAATTCCAGCCGCCAAGTGCATAGCAAGAAATGAAGAATACAGAGCTCCTATATGAGCAGCCTGACTAGCAAATATATAGTGAATGAGGAAGTAAGTTGCTTGAAGCACGACAAATGTTGCAGGCCAGCTCAATGAGAAAGACTGAAGAGCAGTGGCCACACAATTAGACACCCAGGCGACAATACCCACGTTAGTGAGTTGGCATACCATACCCACTAGAACTGAAAACCAAGCTAAGGTATCCCATGCAAACTTTTCACTTAGTCAATCATTCCAATCCACCACCCCTAATAGCAATAGTATGGAAAGACCAAGCATTGCAGTAACAACACTGGATATACCCACAGCCTCTCTGCATACAAAGCTTAATAATGTTAGAAAGACTCTAAACAAAGAAGTATACTTTGAGCAATAACAAAAAACAACTCAATAAATATTGACAGAAGGAAATGTCACTCATTGTAGCTTTCATATTGATAACAAAACAAAATAAGTTGTATAAAACTATAACAAATTTTTTTGTCTCTCATTGTAAAGCTAGATAGAAATTGGCTTTGTGCTACGTTAAAATGCCCAACAAGCTCCCTTGATGTATTTAACATGTTCTATATCATTGGATATGTGGTTCAGCAAATAAGTGCAAATATTCATAAACTTTGCATAATTGCATCCCAATAACAGAAAAAAGTGAAATGAAGATGAAAGTCGGATTCATGAATCAAAACATAAAAATGATGCAAGTCTTCTATACGAAACTTATTGATGACAAATAAGACGATGGTAACTTATTAACACCAATAATAATGTAGTAAAGATAAAAGAAATAAACAATTGCTGAAAGAACAGGCAGACAAGAATTCAGGGAATCAAGAGAACAAACCTTGATACCTGGAACATGACAAAAGAAAGCCTCTGGAGATTGAGAGTGATAATGCCTCACACTTACCTTGGCAATGTCTCTTTAAAACTTGCATCTGTACATACAAAACAAACATCCATAAGATCACAAAAGAGAGAAAACCATTCAACATGTATATACATATGAAAAAATATGAACAAGAGAATATAGTACATCCCATTGTTCAACTTGTCCTGATCCATAGATCATAACAAGAAAATCCATTAAAACTTCTTTCATGTATACATTTATAACAAGAGAACCCCAGATAATTTCTCATTCAACCATATACAGGTGATAAACTAAAAATGTTCAAGAGAAGTTCCAAGACAAACCTGTGCAGTATTGAATACCACATTTTTACAATTCAGTAGGATGCTCACAGACCACGCAGGTAAATGATATGTGTTCCCATTGAATTTCACAACTGCATCAGATTTATCGTCGAGGTTGGCAAGAAAAGCAGCACATACTCCTGAATCTGTTTTGTAAACATGTGCCTGAGATGGAGAGAATTTCCAAATTAAACTATTGCTATTACTTATTCAACACTCAATATAAATGAACTGCAATATTTGAACCAACAGGAATGTTGGTTGGGTCAGTGGCTACCAAGGAAAAAAAAAGCATTTAGAAATTATCCGAAAAACCTCGTTGATCCAGTAAGAATTAAGAACCTTGAGGCCACCCAATTTGTGTGTGTATCTTCCCCTCCAGTTCCTGCAAGATATCAAGTAATATCATCAAAGAGAAAGTGACAGCCATTGAATAGATAAATGTAAATAAAAATGAAAAATTGCCAACTAGAGGTCAGACAGAAATGAAAAATTGCCACAGCAGTTATCATAATATATTTCCTAATGTTCGCAGGTTTAAGAATTATTTTTATCATGAAAATTCATCAATCACCAAACCTAGATAAATTGATATATTTTGGTTTGCAATAGTTAATTTATTTTACTATCATATCCTACTAGCAAAGCACTATATATTTTACTATATACTTTAAATGGGGAGAGTATGATGCAAGAGCGTTGCTAATATTTGATATTATTGTCCTTTCTAAGAATATTTACAGGTTGATTTTTTATTTCAAAATTAATAGATTTATAGAAATTCATTCCATTCATTCCAAAATTGTTAAGAGGTTGATTTTATTTCGAGTACAATTTTTTTCAAGTTATTATGTTAATAGCTTAGGGGTCATGTCTAGACAGTTTTAGCATGTTTTGGAGCTATTTGGTCATGTTTACTCGTAAATACGGTTAATTTTCTGGTGGATTTGATTAATCAAAAGATCCTTTGTGTTTGCTTCTTCCTGTGTGGAAGATTTTTATCCTTTACTATAACAAAACTGATAGTCACATTCTTCCTTATTCAGAGAAAACACGACCTAAAAGACCCCAAAACATACAAAAACTAGCTAACCACGACCCCTGCTCATAAAAAAGTTTGGACTTTGAATCTGAAATAACTCCTAAATATCCTATTATAACTGAGTAGTAAAATAAAAAATCAATCTATAATATTCATAAAATAGACCTAATAATATTAGAAGCAATGCTTCTGCATCATACTATCCGTTTGAAGAAAAACTCACCTCAAGTTTTGCCATATAATCCTGCATTAGAAAGACATAAAAGCAACTCCATCAAGCTTAGCCAAATGAAACATCATTCTTGTTATTCCCATTGTGCATTTCATCTATCCTATTTATCCTTGAGCTATCTCGTGTTGGCTCAGGTTTTGTGCAACACTGACAAGACCCAACTAATTGAAATGATTTTCCACTTCTTGATATTGCACTATATAAGTATTTTATATAAATTTGGTACCAATTGAGCAAAGACAATTTCGCAGAAACAAGAGTGCTCAAGTCCAGTTAACTGGCAAGGGAAGGGCGGGGTCCTGTGTAGTAGTAATGAGACATTAGAGATAGAGAAACTAGGAGATGAAAACATAAACATTAACTAGAATGCTCCAGAAGATGCTGCCAATGGCTAAAAAGTATTATGTTCAGTAACGCTCGGTGCAATTCACAATGCTAGGACACTAACCAAACCAAACCAATGTAGACATCAGAAATATTTTTACCTGATTTAGGATGAGAGTCGCAGCATATATATCAAGATATTTGAAAACTAATGGCAATGACACTTCAATGCCTAAGACAAGCTAAGAGAACTCAACTAAAAGTCTAAAATATGTTAAAGACTCGGAGAATAAAGCCTGGTTCTGAAAGCTCTCGCTCAACTTAGAAAATATATATAGGTAAAAAAAATTTATTAATTATTTGAAAATCAGATAGCATATAACTAAGAAGATAATTCTTTTCACTCACCGATAGATTTCATTATAACTGATGTGTCTTACAAATTGTCAGATTTTCCAGCTGCACGGAGATCTAACCACGCATCCACATCAATTGTAAACTTTTGACCGAGTGTTTTTTCTTTGGGTTTTACCCCATGGAAACCATGGAATAGCAACCCTCTCAATACAAGTTTATCTCCCTTCACAACCTCTTCTACGTCCATTTGTCCACCTAAAATAATAAACATTGGTTATCAATGCATACACTCAATGGAGAAAACGAAAGCATTAGAGAAATGAGATAAGAAAATGAACATTCTGGTCCTATATATACTATTTATCAAGTGAACTACAAAAAACATGGGAAGGAGAATGGATACAGTGCATGACCTAAAGATTCTACAGACCAATAAAAATAAATCAAGCACATTATTGATATATGTTGTGAGGCATTCTAACTCCTGGATATTCTTACTATATTACATTCGTAACTGTCTCAACATGAATATGTCTTGGACAAACAAATCAAAGCCCAAAAAGAACAACAAAAATTGCGCTCAAACACAACCAAAGTTCAATGTGGGTACATAAGATCTTCCCTTAAATTCTTGCACATGCTCGTTTCTTCAAAGCCAAAGATAAGGAGATAAGTAGTAAACAATGAAAGGAAATAAAATCAAAGCCTTAGCTTTAACAAGGTAAAAACTTACACAAGAAAATTGAAACTCAGCTAAGTTCTGAAGAATCTCTGCTTTTGTCTCACCGCCCTCTATCTCATATGAATCCAACTCACCAAGCTTTCCACCAGTTTCAACTTCTCTCGATAATCTACATCAAGCAAGCATCAGATAATGACAATGTACAGACAAATCCATGCTAAAAGTACCACTAAGGAAAATACCTCCGGAGATAAAACAGTTGCCACTGTTGGTATGAACGCTACAACTGACTGGAAGTTGTTAAAAACAATCCTCAAAGCATCATACTCAACGTTCTTCGAACATCATCTGCCAGAACAGAAACCTAAAAATGAAAGAACATGTTATGAATCATAATCATGACATAGAGAGAGCATTGTTTGTTGATACATAATCATTGCCATTAATAGAGATATTACTTTTTCTTGATAAAATAGAAGAAATTAAAGAGAGCAGGGGAACCTATGTTTTTAAATGGATGCTTGTCTGATAGAATCCATCTGGATATAACTGGGTCAGATGCTATCCAACAACACTGTCAATGGATTCAGAAGTAAATCAGATCATATCCCCGATACAGTAATTTATATAGCACACATTAAGGACGACCAGAACATGTATAGGTTCAACGACGACAATATTAAGTTCTTCAATTTAAAGAGGCAATCAAGACTTTTCTGAAAAACACAAAAACTGTCCAACTGCCCACAATAAAGAGAAAGTATGCAACACCCTTGTTAGGATCTGACTAGGTAACTTTGATCCTTCAAATCAAGAATGGTCGGCACTTGTGCAAATGCAATGCACTCAATGCTGCATGGAGTTTTCGAAAAGAGTTTTGGCCATGTGTCGTTACAGTGTCCAAGTCCATCTAGATGCAAACTCTTCCAAGACACTTCATTTTTTATTTTTACTTTGCATTCGATATCTTTGATGACTTTGGCATGGACTTTCATGTTCTTGTATGGGCTTCACTCACGAATATAGGTTGGATTGGATTGCTCTTATCCGTTAATAAAAAATGACAGAGTGGTATAGTTGGAGGTGCATGGCAGATGAATAGCAAAGAACATTAATGATTTGTATCCTTTACATAAACAAAATGAAACAAAGCGTAGATGCATCCATAAAGAAAAAACAATAAAGTGGGAGACAAAAAATACCTTGGAGAAAATTTTATGGAATTGTAATGGTGTCACATGAAGTGGCTAGAAGCTTCTTGGAAGAGTGTATCCTATTCTGTTAGTAAATCTTGAGGTGGTTTGAAAAGGGAATTATCAAGTTTTTTGCTGAAATTGCGGAGGAAATCCTCAATCTCAATGTGTTCAATCTAATCCTGGATCTGGATCTATAAGAAAAACACAAGTACATAAGTGATAAAAAATTGTTTGAAGAATAAATTGTGATGTGATACATGCAAACATTTGCCACCATGTGATGTGAGGGTGAAGAAGATTGAATCGAATTGAAGACGATGGATGAGCAGTAGTAAATGGATGGATGAATCAATCAATTAAAACCAACAACGAACTAATGTCCCTGCCTTTCCTTTTAAGCACTAAGAGAATTATGAATTGAATTGAATAGTAGTGAATTGGATTTACCTTACCTCCTGTTGATTGTTACTCATGTGTCGCCATGCATGTTAGCGCTTTCTCTTTCTGTTGCTGTTGCTGAATGATGAGAGGGGAAGGAAGGGCACCGTGCTGTTGCCGTGCGAGAAGGTGGAGGCTGAGTCCTGAGGGAGATTATGCTTGAAAGAAATTCCAAATGCAATCAAATCAAACCAAACCATGGAGAGGAGAGGAGACGACTGACGAAATTTCTCTGATTTCTGATTTCACTGCAATCAACACAAAAACAGATCTGCGATTTCGATTCTCCCCTCGAGCTTTTTCAGCCAAAATGATTTTCTTACAAAACCCTAAACCTCTTAGATGAAAATGGAAATCAGCGAAAATGGAGGCGGGAGAGCCAAATGTTTTTGCCAGGCCGCGAAATTTCTTTCGCCCGCGTGAAATCCACTTGAGTTCTTCAACGGTTTTGATGTTTTTTAGCAACGGTTTTAGAACGTTGGCCAATATAGCTACGGTAAAAAATCGTGGCTATATTGGCCAACAGTCTAAAATTGTGGCTACAATGGCCAACGGTCTAAAACCGTGGGCCTTTTCCACGGTTTTTATTTTTTAGCACGGTTTTAGACCGTTGGCCATTGTAGCCACGGTTTTTAGTCATGGAAAATAAACCAACGGCTTAGAGCCGTGGCCACCTCCCCGTTGCTAAACAGGCCTTTTGGTGTAGTGTCCTTTTAAGATTAGGCATTATTTTCTTTTAGGAATAGATTGCTTGTTAATTTTAGTAGTTTATTTCCCTTTATAGTAATATTTCAATTATTGTTTAGGAAGTGATTTTAAACCCAATTTGGGCTAGATTTCTGGTAGTTTATTTCTTTTATTACGTATTTTGTTTTAGCATGATTATTGGGGTGTTGCCATTTTTAGTAAAATTCCAATATTGATGAGTTTTAGCTAAAAGTCTGGCTTGTGGGCTGATTTTAGAGATACCTTTGATTTGATTAATTTGATTAAACATTAGATTTATTTCTCTATGTTTTGGGCTATCATCTTGTATTCTTCCATGTCAATTATCTGTTGCTATTAGCCTGCAGAATAATCGCTATTATGCCCGTTAATATTCCACTCCCTTATGCTAGTATGGTCTGTGGACTGCCTGGACTCTGCAGAAAATGCTTATAGTACCTCAAACTTGTTCATGTCCTCAGGTAGCTGGAAGTCTTTGTGGTGGAATGCCTTAGATGATTAGTGATGCAGTTAAGGGCTTATCTCACCTGGCTTACTAGTTCTTTGATATTCTTAGTCTAGCTTACAATGTGCTTCCATTTTTATTCCTTTTGCTACAACGGAACAACCGAGAACTAATCAAGGTCTTTCTGACATATATGAGAGATATTTTCAGTTTCATTTATTTGATTTTTAGCTGACCCGATGACTACTTAGCAAACTTTATTTTCCTATTGTTCTCCCTTTAGCAAGTTTTGCACTCCAGTCACCGGGTTATATATCTTTTGCAGGCCAATTTGAGTTTCCTTATGGTGTTGGTGGCCAAATCACAAGCTGATGTGTATGTATACACCTGAAAAGTATCACTACACCAAAAGGCATGTTTACCTCCACGGAGATGACCACGGCTCTAAATCGTTGGTTTATTTGCCATGGCCAAAAACCGTGGCTATAATGGCCAATGGCCTAAAATCGTGGCTAAAAATTAAAAACCGTGGCTATAATCACTACACCAAAAGGCTTGGCCACGGCTAATAACCGTTGGTTTGTTTGCCACGGCCAAAAATCGTGGCTATAATGGCCAAGGACTTAAAACCGTTGCTAAAAATGAAAATGCACGTGTGTTTCACGTGGATGAGTGGAGAAGTCGAGTCGATTTCTCACGAGAAAAAAAAATTTCGCGGTTGCAAAAAAAATTGGCGTTCCCGCTCCATCTCCCCCCAACTCTGCACTGATCAACCCTTTGTTTCAAACCCTAACAAAACAGATCTCCCGAAACCCTAAAATTTCGCGGTTGTGAAAAAAATTTGCATCCCTCCTCCGGTTCTTGAAGGAGAGTTCGTCGGTGCCTCCAATGCTGAGTTTGGTGAGAAGAAGAAGAAGAACACACTAATCTTTCCGTCCCTCATTCGGTTCAGATCTCCTTCCAGGTAAGATCCTTCTTCTTCTTTAGATCTCCTCTTCTTCTTCTTCTTCTTCTTCTTCTTATCTGTTTCAGATTTTAAAAATAAAAATTTCAGCAAAGTAGATCTTTCCTCTCCAACTCATTTCAGCAAACATAGCAGAGATCAAAGCGTGGGATCCCCATTTCTTCAAGTCTTCATCAGGTACCAATCTCTATCTCTCTCTTTAAGTTCATAATCTCCAATTACTTTGTCTTTGCTTATCTCCATATGATAGGGTCCCCAGGGAGTTAATTTGGTGGGTGCTTGAAAGGAAGAAAGTGTCTCAATGTTATGTCGATATCATTAAGGATATGTATGAAGGAGTTGTAACAAGTCTTTGCTCAGTAGGTGGGATGTCTAGTGAATTTTCAGTGTCAGTAGGACTACATCAAAGGTCGGCGTTAAGTCCATATCTCTTTGCTTTGGTCATGGATGAGTTGACGAGACATCTGTAAGAAGATGTACCTTGGTGTATGTTATTTGCAAATGATATTGTCTTAATGGATGAGACTAGTGCAGGTTTAGGTCGGAAATTAGTTAAGTGGCGGGAGGCTTTAGAGAGTAAAGGTTTTAGAATTAGCCGTTCGAAGACAGAGTATCTAGTGTGCAACTTTGGGTGTGAACCAAGAGGGAGAAGTACTGCAATTTAGATCGAAGGTGTCGAGGTCCCAGAGTGTGAGGCTTTTCGATATCTAGGATCTATAATTCAAAAGATTGGGGCTATTGGAGGAGATGTAGACTATAGGATTAAAGCTGGTTGGTTGAAATGGAGAATGGCGTCAGGAGTATTATGCGATAGAAAGATGCCTGCAAGGCTAAAAGGGAAATGCTATAAGACAATTGTTCGACCAGCCATGCTATACGGTTCAGAATGTTGGGCTACTACGGGACAACATACGCATAGGATGGCAGTAGCAGAAATGCGTATGTTAAGGTGGATGTGTGGTAAAACTCGTAAGGATAAAATTAGAAATGAAAGAATTAGGAGATACTTAGGTGTAGCGCCCATAGAGGAAAAAATTAGAGAAAGACGTTTAACTTGGTTTGGTCATGTGCGGAGGAGACCAAGCAAGGCGCCAATTAGGAAATGTTTAGATTGCAAAGTTAATGGTGGGTGTAGACGGAGGGGACGACCGTTGAAAACTTGGATGAAGACGGTGAATGAAGATATCATTGAGCTTGGATTAGACGAGGAAATGTAGGAAGATCGCATTGCTTGGAGAACCAAAATCCATGTAGCCGACCCCAAACATCTCGGGAATGGGCTTTGATGATGATGATGATGATGATAAGCAATCAAATATTCAAACTTTATACTTACCCATATCGTCTTTAGTTTGATTTTGATGATTGCAATGTGGAATGGTGGATTTGTGAACTGATTTCAGTGTCTGTTTGGGGTAGTGATTTCAGATGTACTTTGTTGAATGTGTAAAAATTAGGTCTTTGGGATGAGTTAGATGAGAAATTGGACTGGAAGTAGTGATGATCATGGATACCTGGTAAAAGGCGTGAATTTACTGAGAAAAGGGTATCCTTGAAAATTTTAATGGGTGTTTCAAATTTTGAAAATTCCTTGAAGGTACAGTGTACTCTGTAGTAGTGCCAACTGCAGGGGTATTACAATAGTTTCAGATCAGAGTGAGAGAGAGGAGCAGAGGAGAGTGTGAAGAGAAAGAAGAAGAAGTGAAAGAAAGCATTTCGGGCTTTTAGGGCTAGAAACTTGAGAGCCTCCGCAAATTTTATCCCTTTGAAGTCATTTCGGGCTCGAAAGGCGTATTTCAGGTTTAAGGTTTTGATTTCTTTTCTCTTAATCTGGTTTTTTCTAGATTTTAGATTGGTTTTAAGAATATCCCTTTGACTATAGTTTACAAAAACCATATTCAATAGTTTTTCGACTATTACATTAATCTATGGGCTAAGATTACATTAATCTATGGGCTAAGATTTTTTTTATTAGGTTCAAATTGGTTGACACTTGCCTGTATTATATGATTATGTCAACATACAACTTTGATGGCTATCCAAAATTTTAATAACTTAGTCTCAAAATAATAAAACCCAACTATACTCAAAAGAATCAAACCTTACTATACCGAACTATGAATTTAATAACTTAGTCTCAAAACAATAAAACCCAACTATACTCAAAAGAATCAAACCTAACTATACTGAACTATGAATTTTAGTGTTAAGAGAAAAAAAAACAGTAACTAAAGAAAAACTTGTTACATAATTAGTGACCTTTATCTCTTATATTTCCAGTCTAAAATAAAATCACAAGGGAGTGCATTAGGTACTTGGTCAGTGTGTTTTAAGCAAGACTAGCAATGGAAATTAGACCATATTCTCATGAGGGTGCACATGTGTTCAACAATTGGCAACAATTTCTATCATGTCTTGGATTATATTAAGATGGTACTAGTTTTCACCTCTTGTTGAATAACTATTTAGCTTATTAATTTTCTCAAATGAATTGAAGATGTTCATCTTGCTTGCTATACAATTATTTTCTGTACTACTAGCGTGCACTAGTATCATGTCTTGGATTATATTAAGATGATACTAGTTTTCACCACTTTGTTTAATAATGGTTAATATCTATAATGTCATTGATAGAAATGGGTAGTACTCGCGGCAATCTCTCCACCAATGATGTCACTACATCTACAAATGATGACAGTGAAGTTAAAAAGACCATAAAGTTCAATGTCCATGGTTTAGCAGTTGGACCTGGTGCTAGAAATTTCAATAAACGCATTAGAAAGCTTGTTGAAACACTTGTGCCCATCAAATTCAAGAGTTGGAACCATGTTACTAACGACTACAAAGAGGATGTGTGGAATGCCCTCAAGGTGAGATTTTACATCATTGATTTTATAATGTTTTATTTTATCGTTAACTTATATCTCAATGGCTTATTTGTAGCGTGAATACGACATCCCAAATTATGTGATAAGGAGTGTGCATTTGAAAATGCCAAAATATTTTAGAAGGTTCAAGGCAGATCTTAGTAAGAACTATTTCGATAAGTATCCTACCATTGAGGAATAAGAGAGACATGTTCCAAATGGTGTAAAAGAGGAGGATTGGAAGGAGTTTGTTTGCTATGAGAGCACCCCTGAAGCGAAGGCAATTAGAGCCCAAAATGCCAAAAACAAAAAGGCTTCAAAGTGGAGTATGAAATGGTAATTGAGTTTCTAGCTACTAGTACAATAATAATCATTTAACTATATAGGCTGAGACTAATCTTTCAAGTATATAGGTTGAGAAGAACCCTGATGGGGAACCAGCCACACGCACTGATATATGGATTGTTTGTCACACGGGAAAGGATGGAAAACCCACGCATGGTGCTGAACTATATATGGTATGTGCCCAATGATGTCTTTTATACACAATTCTTAATTTACTTTGTAGTTGTTTGAATATTATTTGTGTCCTGTGTTATTTTATTTTTTCATTCTTTTTAAGGAATAAGTTAAAGCAAAAAAGGCCACCTTGCAAGAATCTTCAACCCAGGGTACCATTGACCTCACTATTGATAATGATCCTCTAAGCCAAGTGTTTGGCCAAGAAGAAAGGGGACGTGTTCGTTGTGTTGGAACCACCGTCTCTAAAAGAAAGTATTATGCTTCACTTCCCGCTCATTCATTGCTTTTGGATAAAACATTGGAAGTAAAAAAATTGAGCCAAAAATATGATAGATTGGAAGAAAATGTTCAATGGATATGAGAGAGACTTGAAAATGGAAATTATGTGAGACCATCAACAAGTGAGGGAACACAAGGAGGGACACAAAGAACTGAAGATACACCTTCATCCCGTGCACAATCGACAAGGCAACCAGAAAATCTATTACCTCCATCTCCATTACCACCATCTTCTCAAGGTGTTGCGAGGTTTCCTTCTCCAAGCAATCCTGTTCCTTCAGTGTCAAGGACTTACAAAGTTTGTGATTGGCATAAGAATGTCATTGCGATAGCAAAAGAGGTTGTAGATCCTATCCATCGATTCTCTTGCGATTACCATGGATCATTGAACCCTGCAACAGAGATCAGACTTTCCTTATGCTTCAAATATATGACTGAGGTGAAACTTTACAAGAGTGATCCAAAAGGAGACATGATGTGGGATTTGGACGTTGGTGATTTCTTCGTATGGTGTAAAAATCATGTGGAACTTGATGATTGATATTTACAACTACCTTGGTAGTTACAACCTTGAACGATATCCTTGATGCTTGCTATTTTTGTGGACTTGCATGCAATATTGTAGTACTTAGTAGTGATACGTTCATTTTGTTTTTTGACTTACACACTCCTGGCTGATTTGGTAGTCCCAAATCTGTAATTTTAATTTGGATTTGATAGTCCCAAATATGTAATCTTAGTAGTGTTGTTTTCTTGTTGAATATATGTATGTATATATATATATATGTGTTTTTTAAATTTATAACAACCCTTTTTTAACTCCGCCAATGTAAATGTTCTTTTTTACATTGTCGGTCCCAAGCCCGGATTAAAGAGGAGGGATAAGGGTATGTTTACCTTTATCAATTTTTGTGTTAAGTTTCATTATATATTTTTCATTATGATATGGCTATCTGGTTCTTATATATATATTAAATTTTCTGATGTGCAGGTGGTTATTTTCATCGTCTAAATGATCTATCTTATGGAGTCGACTTGCAATATATTAGGTGGATGGGTATACTGCAAGTACGAGTTGTTTACTGCTTACAAAAAAAAGGGCATTTTTATACATGATGGATTAGGATATTAGAAAGCATTGCAATTAAGCACTTTTATACAGGATGGATTAGGATATTAGAAGGCAATGCAATGTAGAGAGACGTATTATTTGTTAGCTTCATAAACCTCATAGCTTAGCATTGTGGTTCAATTTTTCATTCAGTTAGCATTACTACAGTTTTGGGTTTTGTACTTGTAACTTATTTACCTGTTTTTCTTGGCATTCAGTATTATCTCCTTAGTCCATTGTGTGCATTAGTATAGAATGGTGCATAAAGCTTAGGGCATATTTGGTTACAGAGATTAAAATTATGATGACAATAGGGTTTATTTAATTTATTATTTCATGTCAGTTGAACACGTAAATTTTGAAGTTTTCTTACTTCATATGAGAATTGAATATTTGGGATATATGACACATTATTTTTTCATGGGTAAAACACACAAACCAGAATATATTGAATGAAACGAGCGAATGAGAAACTAATAACAAGAGGGGATTAAAAAGGCATACTGGACCGGACTTATTTAGAAACCGTTTATCTTAATCATGCATTTATCAGACATACGTATATGATTAAGATTTCCTCTAGCACCCCCTAGAGCCATACTAACCTTGCTATATTTGCATCTCTGATGAACACCTCTGCTCTTGCCATGTAACATCCAGACTCTGTTCCTTCCACAAGTCACATATGGTAGCTGTTGGAATATGGTCCCTTGTCCAACAGTGTTGAAAATCCTGTTTTTCCATTGATGTAGCACTGATCAATGAAGTGGCAACTGGCTTAGCAGCCCTACATTAGTGCACTAACGAATTCCATACCATTGAGGAGAAGCATAAGAAGTTGGGTGGTTGATCGACTTTTGGCGATTAGCAAATGCAATAGCGACTGATAATCAAAATCTTCTCCCTAGTGAACTTGTCAACTGTAATTTTGTGCTTGTGGTCCAAACCAAATATTAGCAAGGGGAGAGGACTGATTGGCTTAGATATTATTCCCAACGTTTTTCGCTCGTTCACTAGTCATTGCATTCAACTACTCGACTGTAGAAGAAATCATGACAAAATTTGACAGTGAATTTGCTGGTTTACTGTCCCAAATCCACTCATTCTTATCAGTCCGCAATTCAGCTGGATTTTGAGCTTCAAATAGTCTGGAAAGCGATCGAATCTCCTAGTGCTAGATTTTTTTATATGTATTTTGTTTTTCTTCTACAGGGTTGTGGTAGGTTTGCTTACAGTCATCTACATGGTCTTATTATATGGTTAACGTGTTCCTGACTGGGAATATCAAATTCCAAGTGAAAGCGATAGACCCCCAATCAGATTTACTTATACAAGGAACAAGCATAGAGAAACAAAACAGTGAATGGGGAGCAATCTGTTGATTGCTCTGTCAGTGAAGGATGCAGTTAGTTGGTTTGTTAGTGAATGGTGGAGTCTGTCAGTTTGTGCTCTGAATGGTGGAGTCTGTCAGTTAGAGCTCTGTTAGTGAAGGGAGCAGTATGTCAAGATGTTCTGTAGTCTGTCAAAGTGTTATAATTTCGGTTAGTTTTCTCCACCTTAGATACTACTATAAATGTGAGAAGAGTAGGAGCAATTAGGGATCTTTTACTTACTGAATTCTATTGTACATTGAGCTCTGCTCTGAGGAGATTTGGCATCTCGAATTAGCCTATACATTCATTCAATAAAAATGTATTCTTTTGCTGCCAATAGATCTTGTGTTTGTAATGTGCATTGATCTGTCAATTTCTGCTGTGATCCAAACTCTGTGTTGAATCTTGATTCATGTTTGGCCAAGTTCTTTGATTATCTGTATGTGGAACAGAATTGTGGAGATCCATATTGCAGACCTTATCAGAAAGCTCTGCTAGATTGAAGGAATTTATGCAAGGACAGAGGTTGCTATTTCCATAAATTATTATTTGTTTACTTGTTTTAATAGTAGATAAATGGTTTGTTTACTACTATTTATCATTCTGGAACAGCAATGCAGCATTAACTCCCCAAATTATGGCCCACTTCGGCATGATGCTCCATCATGGTGTCTAGCCCCTTGTGATCCTGAAGGAATTTTAAGGTCTATTTTAACCTTCTTGCAATATTTTCATGTAAATCTTTTTTTGTAATCCTTTACATAAATATTTTTTAGTAATAAATGGGATTCTAGTTCTTTAATTTCCTGTAGCTTGGTCTCATTTGCTCTGATACTGCAATACTGCGATGGCCATTGTCACATGCTTGATTGGTTTACACCACAGGCACGTGATTGTTCATTTTAAGGTAAATTGCCCCTTCTTTCATGGAGTCTATGCTCTGAATAAAAAAAAGAAGGAAAAAGCTTATGAACTAATTCATTTGATCGTATATGCAGGATCACAAGGACAGAATTTTGCACTGGATGATCCCTTCGTTCTGCCTTTTAGTCACAGGCTTCATCTTGGATTTTTTTGGTGAGGAAGTATTCCTCTTACATTTTGACTATGTTTGTATTGAGATAATGATGTGGAATCTTTAAAAGTGGCTCTCAGTTTCTGGGGAAATTTCTTAGAGTTCACTGTACACTTCGATTGAAAGCGTAATAGAGCAGTCGAGAAAGCTATCTCAAAGTCAGGAAATTCACTGTCAGAGCTTATTCTTGCCCATGCATTGAAAAAGCAGAATTAGGATGCATTGAATGAAAACTTAGTTTTGTTAATAGTAGATAAATGGATCTTGTTATTGCTATTGCCAAGAAGGGATGTTTCTGTTAGACAAACTAAAATGAAACCTTTTGTGAATCTGTATTATGTTTGCAGCCAATATGAAAAAGCATTGCCTTCTTTTCCGTGCTTCCCTTGCTTTGTCCCTCTGATTGCTTCATACTCACTTCCCTCTCCATGCTCACTCTCTGATGTCTAAGGTATGTGTTAGGCCTCCCATCAAGTTCACATATTCAAGGAGAAAGTATCAAACAGACAAATAGAAATTGGTGCAAGTCTGTATTCTGTTTGATAGTCTGTAAAGAAATAATCTGTTAGGTTTTCTGTCAGGTGCTCTGTTAAAGAGTAATCTATTAATTCACTGTTAGTTTGTGTTGCTATAAATAAAAGATTAGCAATAGCAATAGATTTCATTCATTTTCTACAATAAACATTTGTACATTGAGCGTTGCTCATAAGGGAGACTGGCAATCTCGAATTCTGCCTTGTTACATTTCATTCTTTCCATTGTAATCTTTACAATTCATTCTATACAAAACTCCATCATTTCTGAATCAGTTTTCATTGTTCATAACTCTCTTTAGCTGTTCTTATCTTGATTGTGTCTTGTAAGGTTCCATTACTTCCAGAAATCAACCAACTCTGACATTGATACTGAGTGTTGCATTGCTTTGGTTCTCCAATCCTGCAGAAACATCACCAGAAACAGATAAGTTCCTAATAGTATGTGAATACTTTCTTCCTTCCTTCACTTTGGTTTTGGATAGATAAGTTGTCATGCATGAATTTGCTACAAATCAATTTGTCATGTTGGTTTATGGAACTGGTGCTTATAACATTATTCTGCTACTCTGGTTGCTTACTACTGCAACTTATACTACTACTTTTGTTGACAGCAGAGATAAAAAGAACTTAATGTTTATCTGTTATCAATGTCTGGTTTCATTTGCAGTTTGGTTTAGTAAATGGATTGACATTTTGATTGAAAGTGTTTCTTCATTCAATTTAAAAAATTAACTTATTGTTTATTGCAATCTGAAATCATATCCCTGCACTGAATATTGCCTGTTACATATCATTCTTTTTCATTGTAATCTTTACAATCCACTCTATACAAAATTTCCATCTTTTCTAAATCAGTCTTCACTGAATATAAAACTCTTTGTAGCTATTCTTATCTTGATAGTGTTTGCGAGGTTCCATTGCTTCCACGAATCAACCACTCTGACCTTGATACTGAGTGTTGCAATTGCTTGGGTTCTCCAATCCTGCAGAAACATCACCAGAAACAGGTCAGTTCCTAACAATATCATAACGAAGAAAAAAAAAACTTTGAGTCCAACGGGTATCTCATGCAAAAGATTGTTGTTGTAGTCGTGGATTAAAATGGAGTTTTACCATCAACAGAGGTACAAATGTGTAGTTTATTATCAGTGTACCCTAGCTGAAAGGGGCTTGTTGTGTTTGATGAATAGATTATAATATATATATATTCTTTCAGTCAGTTTGTCATTTGAATATTTGCTTTTCCAAGTATTTGAAATACTACATATTAATCTTGACATATATACTAGTTAGCTAGAACTTAATTTTCAGTAACATGGTTTAATCCCATTGGAATTATTGAGCACTTTTCATTTGGACCAACTACTGCCTCCACCTATGTGTAAACCTTATAGGTCAGCAAAGTCGATCTAAATTGTTTATCAATGGCAGTCTTGCTGATTGACGTGCCAGGGATTTTGGCTTGCTGGATGCTGGCCTTCTGGAAGGAAATCTGCAGCAATTCAGGCTGCCAGGGTGCTATGGTGCACTCTGTTTATGGAGATGCATGGCACTCTGTTTAGTGCGGTCTGGCCGGGTGTTGGGGCAAGCTTGGAGCAGTTGATTGCTCAGAACTGGATGGCCCTAGTCGAGGCTGGAACTTGGCGGGGATTGCAAGCAATGGTCGTGATATGCGTGGGCTGGAATGTGGCTGGATGTAGTGCGGTTTGGAACAAAACATGGCATTGCTTTTGCGCAGGCAGGTCTGCTGCTGCTGGGTGTAAGGCGAGGGCGCAATGTTAGGCAGTGTTGCTTCTCTTTCCTAATATACAAACTGCTGTGAGTACTCTGTTAGGAAGAGTTACTGTTAGAATAGATGTCAATATTGTTAGTGCTATAAATAAGTAGTCTATCTGACTTCTAACATTCACTATCTTATTTGTAATTCTACTTCATACTTATTTTGTCCATTTTTTGTTTGGATTTATACAGGTAAAGTCGTAATGTACCCCCGTTTTGATTGTAAATCACTTTTTTTACAAGTAATAAAGGTCTGGCATCCCATAGCTGCCCCTCCCCACTATCGGTTTAACTAAAAAAAAAAAAACAGGTGTGGGGTTGTGATTTTGTTGCAGCAGCAACAAAAATTAAAAATAAAATTTCTATTATATTATTTTGCAACGGTTTAAAACCCTTGCAACAAACCAGATTTCTTTTTATTGAATTTTGTTTTGACTGGCCACGGCGTAAAACCGTGGCTAAATCATTCAACCGTCCTCGAGCATAAAATCGTTGCTAATATGTGTTCCCACGGTTTATAGCCATCAATGGTGATTTGGTGACGCCTCAAATGGCCAGGCCTCTCAGCCGTGGCTATATCTTACCCCCATGGTCCCAAACCGTTGCGGATGGGTATTTTTGGTTGAAAGACTCTTGAATTGGAAATATGAAGCAAATACCCATTTTAAAGCAAAGGTTTTTATCTTCTATTAGACTTGTACTTGGTTTTCCAGTTTTGACATTATTTTT
The DNA here is from genome assembly GCA_003290165.1 of Berberis thunbergii. Classification (NCBI taxonomy): domain Eukaryota; kingdom Viridiplantae; phylum Streptophyta; class Magnoliopsida; order Ranunculales; family Berberidaceae; genus Berberis; species Berberis thunbergii. The sequence continues at coordinate 5,930 of QNQO01003840.1, read as the reverse complement.
ATAAATGAGACTCTTTTCTTACTCCAAAACATTTTCTTTGTTGGACACCTTAAGTTTGTTTATCATAAGCTATTGTAAGTTTCCTTTTGTCATTTTCTTCCTACTGATGCCTTATGTTTGTTTATCATTCGAATGTGTATGGTTTAAAGCTTTGTGGTGTAGGGAATTAAAATAATTTTTCTTGTAAATTAATGAGCTCCAATGTGTACTTTTATGGGATCCAAAAAAACATGAACATAAGCTATATGAGCTCCCTAACTACGAAATTTCCATGAAAATCCCAAAAGTACATAAATACATAATCTATTATTGCTTAAGTCGAAATCGATATGAAAATAATGTGAAATCAAGCAATAACGACAAGTTAGAATTACACAAAGACAAACTTATGGGAATCATTCACATCAAGTGAATGTTAGCCTCAGTGGCTCACAAGTCTCGTAAAGAGTTGGTGAAAGAAGATAAAATAAAAGTAAGTGCAAAATAAACTTTTGTCTGCTTTGGTTGTTTTTTGAATTGCTGCATGCCCTATTCGGGCTTACTTCTGGGTATCTCTTACTTGGTATCATTTGCTGTGATTTCTTTTTGGATTAGACAAACTAAGTCTGAATCCTTGTTTGGAATGGTAGGTGGCAATTTCTAACTAGTCAACACAGAAATTGATAAATAAACTTTATTTGGTTTTGTCCAGATGAAACATCTTCTTGAAATGCTTGTTAGAAAGTGCGGTCTTGACAAGAATAAGACGGCATATCTTAGACTTCCGGCTTTTAAATGAGAATGCTATTCTACAGGTAGTGTTTTTGTGCTATCTTAGGATGCCATCATTTGGTTTAGTATGGGTATGGTTTTGTCATATCTTGTTTAGAAATATGTTTTGTTTATCGCTTTCTGTTTGGTTTTTAATACGAGTAAAGTCGTAATGTACCCCCGTATAGAATGTAAGTCAATTTTTGATAAAAAAAAAAAAAAAAAAAAAAAAAAAAAAGCTTTGATGCCTAAAGAACACATGAAACTACTCACAAATATAATGAAGGTCAGAGGAATTGACTATTATTCAGATTTGATTCTGCAAGAGCTGTTAACAAACGTTATATCAGTGACTGTGTACCAGTTAGAAAACGAATGCAGGCTTCTGCAGCTTTTGTTAGTGCCAGTGCTCTTGGAATGGCTTGTGGTCCTGCTTTTGCTGGCCTCCTTCAAAGAAAATTTAAGATTTACAAAGTAACGTTTAATGAGGTCACTTTTCCAGGATGCAGGTCATGGCTATTGCTTGGTTATTCTATCTCATATGATTGTGTATTTCATTCAAAGAACATGTACGTCACACTGAAGATAGGCATGAATCGCAGGAAGCTGATCTGGGTAAGTCTCAACTTGGATATGGAATTGCATATTCACACATTACTTTCTTGAAATTTTCTAATACATTGCTTGACTTGCCTACTTTCTTTTCACTTAGTTTCAGCATACACAAATTGGAGTTTTCCTCTAAATTGTGTGAGTATTTTACATGGTATCATTTTTTTTCGTTTGATGACACAACCTCTAGAAAGTGATGCATTAGAAAAAGGCCTCAAATAACCATTACTCTCAAGTTCAAAGGAGATGCAACAAGATGAAGATGCTGACAAAGATTGTGATGCTAGTGAAGATGCTTATGATGTTTTGTTGCGACAAACAGAACCGGTGTAGAAATTGAATTTTTTTTCCATATATGTTAACATAACCGGCACTTTCAAAGCGCCATTAAAAGGTGATTTTTTAACAGGTTTGTTAACACTACCTGCACTTTAAAAGCGTCGCAAAACATCTTTCTCAGCGCTTTAAATCACCATTAAAAGGTTGTAAAATATTGGTTTTACATGTTTGTTAACATAACCGTCGCTTTAATAGCGATGCAAAATATCTTTATCGGTGCTTTATAACGCCATTAAAAGTTATAAATACGGCGTTTGTATCCAACTGGGAATTGACATATTCATTTCTTTAGCGGCGCTTTTATAAGCTATTACGGCTCTTTAGAAAGCGATGTAAATGTGCATTTTAACCGGCGCTTCACTTAAAGCATCGTTAATCTTTTGGCGGCATATACTTTTTTCGGCGCTTTGTAAAATGTCGTCAATGATCTAAACCGGCACATTTTTCCCTATACCGGTGCTTTGCGAAGCGCCGCTTGAAACAAATTTGTTGTAGCGGTATGGAAAAAAATTTAGTTTTCTTAAAACCATAATATTATAACAGTCATCATAATACTTGGTACACCAGTGTTCATTTGGATCTTGATTATTTACTTGTGGTTCTGTTCCGTATTAAATAGTTTATTTGTTAAACATGTTTCGGTATCCACAAAAGGAGCTGACATATATGAAGGAGTGCGGTTCGTTCGAGAAAATCCTACCTCTATCTCTATCTATGAGATATTTGGATTTTTTAAAACTTCATGAACTGCAGAAGAGAAATGTTATCCCCACTCGGACCAAGGCATTACTTTTACCAAAAGTTTATTGTGATCTTTTTGTTCAAATAAACTTAGTGTTTGATAGATTTTCTTTAAAACTATAATCCTCACTACGTACGAGATGTCTTAGTCTTAGAATCTAAAATAAGTTATATATCACTTAGTAATTAGTTACAAAAAATTGCTTTTTGAAGTAGTTGCTCTAAGCTTTCCTCATATATTATGTTGTTGTTGTGAAACCGTGTTAAGTTACTTTGCAAGCATTACTACACGAGCCGTGTTGAACTATTTCAAAACATTACAAACATATTTGTGCAAACATGCAGGTTAGCATTCTCATTTTGAAGTTCACACTGTATGTCATCAAATTGACTTCACTTACAGTATCACAGTTACTCGTGAATCCCTTGTTGGAGTAGGTTTTTTTTTGTTTTTTTTAAAGTCATTATTTCTTCTCTATACCCAGATCATACCCAGATCAAACGAGTTAGTAAAAAACAATGTGAAAAATGTGCATAATTTCTAGAGTAGGGGCTATGAAGACTATTTTATGATCACTTTGTTTCACAAGTTTCTTCTCTTGATTGGAATTCTGAAGGTAAAATTTGACATTTCAACTATTCGCAAATTGATAATTGATGTCGAGCGTCTAGGACGAATCCAACTATAGACCTCACAACTCCTCCTATGAATATAACAATTCACTACTAAGAGCAGCAGAGAACATAGAACAAAAGATTATTCTACTTAAATAAATTTTATTATCCTTCAATGCCTCATTAATAGATGGTTAAAACCATCAGAGGGTTGGATTTTTATCAACATTGATGGGTCCTTAACAGGAAATGTAATAGTTAATGGCATGGACTATCAAAGAAATGTGATTACAGCAGCTGTGGGGTCATCAATTTAGGATTCCATCACATTTATAGTGCACCAAGGAATTGAGATGGAGCTAAATCTTGCGGAGAACAACAACCCTACCAATGTGATCATTGAGACCCATTCTACAAATTATGTCCAATAGGTTAAACATAATATTCAACCACTGTGGCAAGTTAATCTTATTGTTTTGAAGAATTCACCAGTTGGATTCTCAAACTCAAAAGCTTGATATTGTGCATATTTCTAGTGAGACAAACCGTGTAGTTGATCATCTAGGTAGGTCGTGCCCAAGCGTAGAGTTAATCGAATTTACACCCAGCTCGTTAGCGGAAGATTGTAAAGAAAATTATATGAAGATGCTCATCGGAAACAGTATCTAAGAATGTATGTCACGCACGATCCACAAAGTACTATATTGTGTGCTTTGAACCCAAGGCATGCACGGCTTTTAAAACGTGCAGTACTTTTTTGATTCAAACTTGCACATATATAACACATCCCCCTCCCTCACCCAGACAATGTAGGACTATAAACTCTCTTTTGTAGCTTGCCAACCCTTTTAGGATCCATGGGCTCTTGGGTTTCTGACGCCCGAACAGAATAGCGATTATCCGTGCAGGGCTAAATCTAATAGACAATTCACAAGAAATAACACAAGAGAATCGCCCAAAAACACAAAGAAAATACCACTAATGTCAATTCAAAATTATGCAAATCAAAAGTAAGCCCACAAGCCGAGCTTTATAGCTAAAACTCGTGATTATTAGAATTTTACCAAAAATAGAAAAACCCTAATAATCAAGCTAAAACAAAATACGTAATAAAAGAAATAAATTGCCTAGAAATCTAGCCCAAATCGGGTTCAAAATCACTTCCTAAACAATAATTGAAATATTACTATTAAAAGGAAAAAAAACTACTAAATTTGTGGATTCGGAAGGGAAAAGTATGTGAATTTTGGCCATGAAAAGATGTGTAATGAGCATAGTCATTGACCACGATGTGCACGCCGAAAAGAGCTTTCCGAATTGGGGGTCGTTTGCGCGATTCTAATTCTCGTAGCCAAAGTTATGGCCCAAATACTAAAACGCACCAAAAAACTGCCAAATTAGAAAAAAGATTATGATTTCCTGCCATCATTGCGTTGAGTGTGCTAATTCAAGATATCTTAGTGCTAACAATGTGCTATCTGACAGCCTTTAGCATCATCTGACTCACATCCTCCTGCACCAGCTTCTCCCGTACCCTTCCCCTCAAGTTCGCTCACACAAATGTATCACAGTCCACCACCTTGGGAGTTCAACATCCTCGTTGGCACATTTCTGACAAGGTCAGCCTATGATATTATTTTGTCACGACCCGATCTATAAAGTATGTATATTGTTCACTTTAGGCTGAAGCCCGCACTGCTTTAAAATGCGTAGTACTTTTGTGATCCAAACTCACACATATTATAGGCACAACCCCCTCCCTCACCTAGAGATGTAGGACTATAATCTCCCCTTTGTAACTTTAAACATTCTTGGGATCCATGGACTTTAGGCTTCTCTCGACACCCTCCCCCTCAGGTTTGCCCATACAAGGGTATCATAATGTAAATCTTTGGTGTTATTATTTTCTATAATTGTTTCAACGGTCTTACAACCCGTTGAATTACAAAAAAAAACCGTAACAAAGGAATTACATTGTTTTAATACTCAAAACCCTAAAAACCTAAGAAAACCAAATTACAGAAAATATGCCAAATCTTTCCCTGGATATTTTAAAAAGTCCCATAGAGGCCTAAAACTACAGAAAAAATTTCGCTATAATGCGACACATGATACAAAATTCACTGCGTAAAACATGGCAAAAAAAAAAATTTAGATGGAAAGTTTTCACATAAAAGCTGAAAGAATCAAGTAGGGAAAGTATTATGGGTAATATTTCATACGTTTTTTTTTCTTAATTTAAAGCTGCCAACCTGGGGGAGGGGCATCCTATGCGATAGACCATAATTATTACTTGATAAAACATCTTATACACCTTTCCCGGGGTAACCATTATGACTTTACCCAGATGAAATAGAAAAAACTAGTTGACATTCATCAAATCTAAACAAAAATTAAATTCTAGACCCATGAAAGAAACTATTCTAATTCACTATGCGACCTTGATCAAGAAAAACCTTATGAATAAAGGCCTTGATAAAAAGTCCTAGTTCACCAAGGAATAGGCCTTACAAAAAAAAGGCCTACCACCAAGGAAACCACTACATAACATAGCAAAAAGAGAAATTGAAAATCAGACCCATTTTACCTAGGAAAAGACCTAAAAAATGCCTTGAAACACCATCAACACTGCGCATCAAGCCTTGCCAGACCCAGCTCCTCGCTACATTTGCGCCAATTGCAACATGAAAGCATAACTTGCAGTTAACAACATTCAAAATTGCCAAAGCAATTCCAACATGCTTGCAACTTGCAAGCACAATAGCTTGCAAGCAGCACAAAACCAACCACCAGCCACTATCCTGCAACAGCAATAAGCAACCGACATCAACTTCCACCGCCCAGCAACTTCTCACGATGCCAATCCCTAGCCA
>QNQO01003839.1:0-42886 GCA_003290165.1 Berberis thunbergii | reverse complement strand
TGATGCTTCGCCCTGATGCTGTCGCCTCGTGTGTTGGTTTGTGAGCCCGATTTTGTTTCTCTGATGTCGAGTTTTCTTAGCTCTCTTGAGATTTCTAGTCCCGACACCAGCTCTGTAGAGGTTGTGTGTGAGTTCCTTGATGTCTTTCAGAAGATTCTTGGTATCCCTCATCGCCGTGAGGTAGAGTTTCGGATTGACCTGGTTCCTGGTACTGCACCTATATCTAAATTAGCGTACAGGCTAGCACCTAAGCAATTGGAAGAGATGAAAGTGCAGCTTGATGATTTGCTTCGTAAGAGGTTTATTCGGCCGAGCAATTCACCTTGGGGGGCTCCAGCAATATTTGTGTCCAAAAAGGATGGATCATTGAGGATGTGCATAGATTATCGAGATCTGAATAAAGTGACCATCAAGAATAAGTATCCATTGCCTCGAATTGATGATCTATTGGATCAGTTGAGGGGAGCCGTAGTGTTTTCATAGTTAGATTGGCAGTCTGGGTATCATCAGATGAGAATTGAGGAACATTCCATTCCAATTACTGATTTTCAGACCCGTTATGGCTTGTATGAGTTTCCATTCATGCCATTTGGATTGACAAATGCACCAGCTTTCTTAATGGATTTGATGAATAGATTGTTCAGTCCATACTTGGACAAATTTGTGGTAATCTTCATTGACGATATCTTAGTGTACTCGAGGAGTTTAGAGAAGCACAGAGAGCACCTTCGCATTGTTTTGCAGACACTTAGAGAAAATCAGTTGTATGTGAAGTTCAGTAAGTGTCATTTCTAGGAGCCTGAAGTTCGATTTCTCGGGCATGTCATTTCTAGTGGAGGTATTGCAGTAGATCCCGAGAAAGTCGAAGCAGTGAAGTCTTGGAGACGACCGAGTAATGTAACGAAGATTCGTAGTTTTCTGGGTTTGGCTGGTTATTACTGACGGTTTATCGAAAAATTTTCACTGATTGCGGCACCACTCACTTAGTTAACAAGGAAGAATGTTCCTTTTGTTTGGTCAGAGAAGTGTGAAGAAGCTTTTGAAACTTTGAAGCTTCGGTTGACTTCAGCACCAGTGTTGACTATTCCGACACCTGGTAGCCGACTGGTGGTATTTACTGATGCTTGCGGTACATAATTGGGTGGAGTGTTGATGCAAGGCAAGAAGGTCGTAGCCTATGCGTCTCGACAGTTGAAACCCCACGAGCGGAGATATTTGACACATGATTTAGAGTTGGCAGCCGTAGTATTTGCTTTGAAGATCTGGAGACATTATCTGTATGGTGAGAGGTTCGAGTTGTTCACAGATCACAAGAGTTTGAAGTACCTATTCACTCAGAGGGAGTTGAATATGAGGCAACAACGATGGGCTGATTTTCTTAGTAGCTATGACTTCGAGATACAGTATCAGCCTGGTAGGGCCAATGTGGTTACAGATTCCTTGAGTAGGCGACATGCAGTAATGGCAACCATGATGATTCAGGAGTACCGAACACTTGAGACATTGGTTTCATTTGCAGTTCAGCCTACTTTTAGTACAAAAGGCAGCATGATAGTGGGTTTAACAGTTTATCGCCATTGATCAGTAGAGTGGTGGAGAGACAGACCTCTGATCCAGTGATTACAAGGCAGATACCAGATTTGGTAGTGGACACACTGGATGAGTGCCCAACCGCTTGGTCGGTGGGTTCAAATGGAGGGTTACGGTTTCATGGGCGGCTTTGTGTTCCATCTGATGAGGAGTTGCGGAGAGATATCTTGCAGGAAGCTCATAGATCTTGTTTCACCATTCACCCCGGTGGAACGCAGATGTATCGAGATTTGAGACGTTCTTTCTGGTGGCGTGGCATGAAGAAATACATTGGAGAGTTTGTGGCACGGTGTGCGACTTGTCAGCAGGTGAAAGCCGAGCATCAGAGATCGTCTGGGTTATTGCATCCATTGGAGATCCCGACGTGGAAGTGGGAGTATATTACTATGGATTTCATCGATGGACTTCCACTGTCAAGGAAAGGTAATGAGTCGATATGGGTCATTGTTGATCGGTTGACGAAGTGTGCACATTTCATTCCTGTTAGTATGAATCGGACGGCAGACAGCCTAGCGGTGTTGTTCATTCAAAAGATAGTCCGCCTTCGTGGGTCTCCTGTTTTGATTGTATCCGACCGAGATCCAATTTTCACAGCCCACTTCTGGCAGAGTTTTCAGCAAGCTATGGGTACTAGATTGGACATGAGTACAGCCTATCATCCACAGACAGATGGCCAATCTGAGTGAGTGAATCAGGTAGTGGAAGACATGCTTAGAGCATGCATTTTAGACTTTGGGGGCAGTTGGAAAGATCATCTACCGTTGTGCGAGTTTGCGTACAACAACAACTACCATGTAAGTATTGGTATGGCACCGTTTGAGGCACTCTACGGAAGACCGTGTAGGTCCCCTGTTTGTTGGGCAGAGATTGGAAAGTCAGTTGTGATGGGGCCGGATGTGATTAGAGAAACTACTGAGAAGATTGAGCTGATTAGAGCGTGTTTGTTGACAGCCCAGAGTAGACAAGAAAGTTACGCTGATAGAAGGCGCAAGGAGTTAGAGTTTGATGTTGGTGACAGGGTTTTTCTGAAAGTTTCCCCGATGCGCGGAGTTGATAGGTTCCGAAGTCGAGGGAAGCTTGCACCGAGATATGTAGGGCCCTATGAGATTACTGAGAGGATTGGACCAGTAGCCTACATATTGGCTTTGCTGCAGAGAATGTTAGGTCTCCACGACGTGTTTCACGTATCCATGTTGCGAAAGTGTTTGGCAGACCCGTCACAGATTATAGAGCCCGCTGAGTTGAAGATTTTTGATGAGTTGACTTATCCAGTGAGGACAGTAGCCATTGTTGATGATGATGTGAAACAACTTCGACGGAGGACGGTGAAGTTAGTGAAGGTTCAGTGGAGCCACCGAGAGGGTGACATGACTTGGGAGCTGGAGGACCAAATGAGGCAGAAATACCCCGAGCTTTTCGCCTAGGTTTTCTTGTCGTGGCTTTGTCCGATCTCGAGGACGAGATCTCTTTTAAGGTGTGTATGATGTAATATCTGTAATTTAAAAAAAAAATTGCTTGGAGAGGGGGTACTAAGAAATATGGTGGAGGCACATAGCCACTCACCCCTTAAGAGACAAAACCCCCCATCTTTCTTTCTTTTTCCTTTTTTTTTTCTAGGGAGAGAGTTCTCCTTTCGTCCCCTTCTTCTCCAGTGAAAATTCGTCGGATTTGTCGATTCCCCCCCCCCCCCAAATCTCATCTCCTCCTCCTCATTTTTCCTCCTCTTCCACCCCTCTCCTTCTTGCTTCAGTTTTTCATTTTAAAATTCAAAAATTTCATATTTGTGTGGGCTTAATCGGTGTTGGGTTGTTTGATCGGTTTACGTAGCTCCGATCAGCCATTGAGTGGCATTTGTGGCGTCATTTGGAGCCACCCCACATGCAAGGGTGATTTCGGGGTTGGCCGGAATTTTAAAAAAAAATCAGTGTGCATGTCCGTTAGGAAGGTTTTTCGGTTTGAATCCGGACTTTGGGCGCGTGGGTGAGCCGTACATTCGTGATTTCTATTGCTCTTGGACTTATTTCAGGCCTGTTGTGCTGTTCGAGGGTGATCAGACCGGAGTAGGGTGAGTTTCGATGAGTTTTCGCCGAACTTTGGGTTTCGTCGGGGTGTTTGCCGAATTTTATTTGCCTGTAAGTTTTTTTTTTCAGTCATGCGCCGATTGTAACTTATTTATTTTTTCAGTTTTCAGCTAGTTTGCTCTTTTGAGTCTGCCTTTCAGTTTTAAAAATTTTCGTGGTTCCGCATTCGCTGTTATGCGAGTTGGGAGCTTCGACCGGTAGGATTTGGGTTCTGAAAACCAATTCCGCTCAGGTGAGTGTAACTATAATATTTATTTTGAGAAGTAATTATTTTAAATTCTGAGTTTAATTTTTACATTATACCGCTGATTGTGTATAACTGAATCCAAGTTCAAAAATTGGGTTTTTTTTTTAGATTTTGATGGTTGTGTTGGTTCTTTTTGAATGAATTACGTATTAAGTTTTTTGAAAGCATGATATACTTGAATGAAATCGAATAGTGGATGAATTTGGGTGTGATTAGGCTTTGGTGTAATGGCATTGGGCTTGTATGCTTCGTTTTCGAGTTTGGGGTCATGTTTTTATTTTACCATAGATTGTCGAGTCTTGAGCATGTATGATAGATTGACTCGAATTAATTTATTGTGGTGAATTGGGTCATGTTGGGACCCTGGCGTAGTCGTGGATTTATAAAATTTGCCGAACTGATTATGGTTACACGTCTGTTACATTTGATTATGTACAGACTCGTAGTTTGTGTATGTTGATATTAGTCTAAGTGTCTTTACCCCGCTATAATGCCTGTTGTGCCGATGCTTAGGAGCTTGCTCGCATCGTGAGTTGGATGGTGCTTGAGATGACTCGCACCCGACATTGAGGACTCTATTGCATGTGGCAAGCTTGCTGAGGTGCGGTGAGCTCCCGCATGCACTTGCTACTAGAAAGTGCAGTAGGACGGGTCCCGGAGGACGTGCTTTGGAGATTACTCGCTTTCCCTCCCAGCGCGCTTGAGTTTTATTTGTGTTAGGTTGGCCGTGTTAGGCCAATGTTCGGGATGTTTAAGTTTGTATCCTGGCAGATGGCACCCCATTAGGATACAAACCACCCGAAGTGGTACTGGTGCGCGTTGTGGGATGTGTCTGGGTGAGACACATTCGTAGGGTATGCGGATACCTATGATATGAGAAACTTATACAAAATTTTTGGTTTCGACTTGATTGCTGTACCTAGGAGACTATGAAGAATTATGAGATTGTCTATTTTCATCGCTTGATATTTACCATGTTTGAATCACATGTAATGATCGGCATATCTCGTAAACTTGTAGTTATTGTTGAATCTTAAATGCTTGTGTTGGTTGTTGAACTTAGAAATATTATCCTTATAGACACGGTGTGATTTAGACTTTAGAACCCGTTACTTATCCATTATTGTGTGGCAAGAATTTTCCTTGTATATTATTCTGTTATTTGTATTTAGTTCACTCGCACTAGCTAACTTTGTGCTTTGCTGACCCCGCAAGGGGTGTGTTTCCATTGGAGTGCAGGCAGTGTTGGCGTTCCTGCTGATCGTGGCGCTTAGGCCTAGTTTTTCGCTATAGGTGCGTTTTGTGCTGTTTGGTCGTGTCCACCCTGTACGGGTATGTTTTGCTTCCTCTGTATTATCAGGTGTACTCTTGTTATACTAGATGTTTGTATATTGGTTTTGTCGCTATGACTCTGGCGGGGAGAATCAAATATACTTATTTTGTTCAAAATTTATAGTTGTTTTATTTCCGTTTGATTCTCGTTGCAAGAATGTGTTATATTATGATGTTGTGGCTGGTTACGATCCGCTTGTATTAGGATTAGTTCACGCATCGTCACGCTGCAATTCCCGTAGCGGGTCGGGGCGTGACAAGTTATATGTTTATTATTTAAGGTTATGGATCAGGACATGCAAATGTTGGATGATGACACATGTTTGCTTGACAGTGCCACTACACATACAACATAAAAAAGTAACAAAATTTGTTTATTATTAGAAAATACAACACAAAAGGTGTCTACTATAGTTGGACATTTGCAAATAATTGAAGGCTCTGGTAGAACTTATTTGGCATTACCAAATGGTACCAATTTATTTATATCAAATGCCTTAAATTCAAGCAGTTCCAGAAGAAACTTGCTTAGTTTTAAAGATATACGCTTCAATGGGTATCATATTGAAACAACTAATGAAGGGAACAAAGAATATTATGCATCATATTTAGTGTTGGAAGCTAGAACTAGAGAAATTCTCCATTATCTCCTTGAAACTATATTGTACAACCACTAGTGTTATTGAATCACATGTCATTTTAAGCTAGAAGCTTAAGGAATGTAACAAACCTCTTGACCCACGCACTTTGCTTCTTTGACATGGTCATTTGGGTCATCATGGGTTCAATAAGTTGAAGAAAATTATTGAGAACTCTAATGGTCATCCCCTACCATGCACCCAACTTCACCTCCCTAGTGAATATTTATGCATTCATTGTTCACAAGGTAAACTTATTACTAGACCACACACTCTCAATGTTGCTATTGGGTTGCCATCATTCTTACAAAGAATACAAGGCGATATTTGTGGACCAATTCATCTTGCTAGTGGATCTTTTAGATATTACATGGTTTTAATAGACATTTCCACTAAATGGTTTTACGCGTCTTCTTTCCTTCCGTAATTTTGCTTTTGCTAGATTTCTAACGCAGATTATTAAACTTAAGGCCCAATTCCCAGACCATCCCATTCAGTCTATTCGTCTTGATAATGCAGTAAAATCCATTTCACAAGTGTTTAATGATTTTTGCTCCTCCATAGGGAATGATATTGAACATTCAGTCCCACATGAACATCAACAAAATGGTTTAGCAGAATCTCTGATTAAGTGTTTACAACTTGTTGCTAGGCCTTTACTTATGCAGTCACAACTGCCTACTAGTACTTGAGAACATTCAATCTTGCGTGCTGCAACATTGCTTCGCCTTAGACCCACTTCATACCATCTGCATTCACCTTTACAACTTGTGACAGTTTATCAACCAAATATTTAACATTTACAAAAATTTGGTTGTATTGTACATGTTCCTAAACAACCCCCAACACACACTAAGAAGGGTCATCAACTCTGCCTAGGCATTTATGTTGGTTTTGACTCCCCTTCTATTGTCTATTATCTCGAACCGCTAACTGATGGCATTTTTATTGCTAGATTTTTAGACTGTCATTTTGATGAGACTATACTCCCACCGTTAGGAGGAGATAGACACATCCTTACACAAAAACAAATAGAGAAAGAACGATGTGAATTATCATGGAATACTTCTACTTTGTCTCATCTAGACTCTAAAACATCCCAATGTGATAATGAGCTACAGAGAATATTACATCTTCATTTAATTGCAAAGCAATAACCTGGTGCATTTAATGATGCAGTTAAAATAACAAAGTCATGTGTGCTAGCTATGATTGCACCTGCTCGTATTTGTGTCCCTGAAGGGCTCCTACAGAAACTGTACAAGCTCTAATAGAAGTTGTACATGAATCTCCAGAAGTAGCATTAGATAACACTTCTGAAGAGGTTATGGTTCCAGCAATAGCAATACATAACACTCTTGAGGAGATTATGGCTCCAACAGTAGCATTACATAACGCTCATGCAGAAGTTATGGCTCCAGCAATAGCATTACCTAACGCTCTTGAAGTGATTAATCATATCCCTGAAGTGATTCAAAATTCCCCCGAAGAGGCTTAGGTACCTGACAATAATGAGATCTCAATACATTCAGGATAAATGTAGAATCGAAATGTAACGGTCATCGATGACATATTTGTATATATGGTAGCTACCAAAATATCAAAGAGGAATGATCATTATAATGATATTGAACCATGTAACATCTATGAATGTCAACAGTGAAATGATTGGCCAAAATGAAAAGATGTTATCCAAGCAAAATTGGATTTTCTTGAAAAACGTGGTGTATTTGGACATATGGTATAAACACCTAAACATGTAAGCTCTGTTGGTTTCAAATGGGTGTTTGTAAAAAAAATGAACAAAATGAGATTGTCAAATATAAGGCAAGACTCGTAGCACAAGGGTTCCTGCAAAAATCCGGCATTGATTTTGATAAAAACATATTTTCCGATTATGATTATGACTACATTCCGATATTTAATAAGTCTTGTAGTTTCTTAAAAACTTGATATGAGACTGATGGATGTCGTAACTGCTTATTTATATAGAGATTTAGACACAAATATTTATATGAAAATCCCTGAAGGATTTACTTTACCTAAGACAAAGCCAAGAAATACTTATTCGATACAACTAGGACATGCCTTATATGGCTTGAAACATTCCGAAAGTATGTGGTATAACCGTCTTAGTGAATATATGTGTAAACAAGGATATACAAATAATCTCATTTGCCCATGTGTTTTTATTAAGAAATCTATTATTGGTTTTGTCATAGCAGCAATTTATGTAAATGACATAAATCTTATTGGATCTATCAAAGATGTTCAAAATGCTGCTAACTATTTAATGAAAGAATTTGAAATAAAAGACCTTAGAAAAATAAAATTTTGTCTTGGCTTGCAGATCGAGCGAAATACTAGTGGAATACTGGTCCATCAGTCACAATATACTGAAAAATATTAAAACGCTTTAATATGGATAAATCGCATCCACTTAGTAAGCCGATGGTTTTTCGATCTTTAGATTTAAACATAAATCTTATTGGATCTATCAAAGATGTTCAAAATACTGCTAATTATTTAAAGAAAAATTTTGAAATGAAACACCTTGGAAAAACAAAAAATTTCTTGGCCTACAGATCGAGCGAAGTGGAATATTGGTCTATCAGTCACAATATACTGAAAAAATATTAAAACGCTTTAATATGGACAAATAGCATCCACTTAGTACGCCAATGGTTGTCCGATCTTTAGATTTAAATAAAGATCCATCGACCAAAAGTACAAAATGCGAAAATTCTTGGTCATTGATGATGCAAGGAATTACAGGCCCCAGTGTTAGCTTAACACCGATCCCGCCCAAGCGTTTCAACCCCGCCTATTTAGTCCGTCAGACGAACCCAAACTCTTACAACATGCTAGGCCCACACGTCTCACAGCTATCCTCAATACCCGTAAGTCCTACTAAGACAAGTATCTCGTGGATTAGCTTCAGGCAGGCAATTACAGTGGCTCTCTGCTTTCAACTTAGAAGCAAATACCAGAGTACATTCCACGTAGGGAGACTTCCTTCTACGGATTGCTCTTGGATTAGGAACTATCTCCCGCGTATCTAGGAACACAGGGCTAACGGGGAACTTCCCTCCTACAACACGACTCCTAATTAAGTAATTAGAAAAGGATCACCACGAAGATCTCCTTCTTAAACTACGCATTCGATGACCTGGTAGAACCAGGACTCCTATACTATAAATAAGACATGAGGTTGGTAAGATAAGGTACGTAACAAATTCCCTATTTACAACATTACACCTTCCTCAGATCATTGTCTGACTTTAGCATTGGAGTGTCATCGGCCACCATAACGGTGGTCCGTGGCTCGCGTGTGTTACTTGTGCAGGTTAGCGAGACTAGGTAGGGTTGGCAGTGGGGCAAATTTTCACGGATATCAGCCCACCCAATCCGTATGGGGCGGATTGGGATATGGCTGAATGGGTTTTTGTGTGGTTTCGGGTATCCAAACAGTACCCGTTGAATATTCGGGGCGGATACGATTTTGGCCATATCCGCCCCATATTACTCAAATTACTATAGTACCCTTCCCCCTTAAGTGGTAGGGAAAAAAAATACCCTAAAGTAATTTTTAACTAAACCATTTTCCAAAAAAATTAATCTAAAATCTAAGAAACTCTGAGATCCACCGTTTGGCCTCTGCTTCTCTACCTTTCTGCTTCTCTTGACAGTAGCAAAAGAAATATCTCTACCTTTCTTTTGGAAAGAGAATACCAAGTTTCATTCACTGTCCAGTTTGTCTACGTCCTCAGAATCCTCTCTTCCACCTCCAGACACAAAAAAGGAGTTACAAAGGAGGCACAAAGGAGTTACGAAGAAGGAGACACAAGTGACCCTCAACTTGAGTCTCAAGTCTCCCACAACAAGAATAAAAAATAAATAAATAAAGCAATTATTCAAGTCTCAAACTCTCTTCAACAATCAACTGAAGATCTAGGGTTTCGATTCCATCACTGTCTCTTTGAATCAGCCGAATCAATTTGAATTAAAGAGAATATGGTTTTGTCACAATGGTTTCACGAAGCCTTCAAAGGGACGGTAAAGAGGATTACAGGACCTCGCACTGTCTTTGCATTCAAAGAGAAATGTGTTCTTAGCATCTCTAACTTCATCACTGCGACAAAAAAAAGAGGCGATTTTGGAGAGCTAGGGTTTGAGCACTACGCAATCTAGGGTTTGATTTGCATGCTTCTCATGATGCTTGCTGATCTACTCCCACAAGGCTGATGTCACCCCCTCCCCTAGTTACCTGTAGCTCCATTGCCCCTCGTGGAGTTGCAACAGAGATTGAGAGGGGACATGCAGACTCTGCGTCAGAGCCTGGAACTGCCCAGGCACATAGCACCGTAGCGAGAACAACAACACAAGCAACACCCATTGCAAACCTACATGAGTCTGGACAACATGCAACGCAACCTACGAGTGGACAACATGCCAGTCATAGGGCTGCCACCAAGCCTAGAACAATGAGTTGGGCATCCTTATTTTCAAGCCGCCAAGAACCAGGGAGGTCCAGGCTCTCCTACATTCCTCCTTCTATGATTGATGGCCAGGCTGTGGTGCAGATCAAGCTTGCAGAGCACAATCAAAGACTTGCTGATTGTGAACAATATATTATTGGCAATTTCGTTGGTAAGAAACTACCCTTCGGTTTTGTTAATGAATCATTAAAACGAATCTGGGGATTAAAAAATGGATTTGAGATGTCTGTTTACGGTGAGAAGGCGTTTGTTTTTAAATTCCTCACTGAGGCCGATAAGGTCTATGTCCTGGAAAGGGGCCTTGTGCATATTGCGAGTCGATTGTTCTTACTCAGGCCTTGGCAACCATACATGGAAGATGATGTAGAGGTGCTTACTTCAGTCCCTATCTGGGTTAACTTGCGCAGAGTCCCACTATTTCTCTGGAGTCCCGAAGGTCTGAAGGCCATAGCTAGTGCTATTGGGATACTCATCATGCTGGACAAAGCCACCGAGCAGAGAACCAGGCTTTAGTTTGCGAGAGTTTGCGTCGAGATGGCCTCCAACAACAAGTTCCCAACTAAGGTGCGAGTTGTTTCTGATGATGGGAGAATTACCATAGTGGATGTTGAATACTCCTGGCGACCAGAGAGATGCAAACATTGCGTGGGATTTGGGCATAATTCGAATAAATGTCCCAAACAGAAGGATACTACGAAGCCTACTGCGAAGTACTGGAGGCCAAACCAACAGCAGAGCAGGAAAAGCACTAACGGGCCACAGGATGAATGGACCACGGTTGCCAGTAGACGCAAGGACACTAGACAACAAGAAGAGATTACTAAGGAGGCATCACCTATGGGACTGACAAGTGATACACAACCTAAGACTCAGCATGAGGAGCAACACACCAGGCCCAGGGAGATGCAAACACACATGCATGGCGCTGGACATCTGAGTGGAATAGAAACTAATGATCCTCACCCCTCGAGCAATAAAGCATCTAGTGGTGGGCAGAATGACAACCTAGATATCATTGTACACCAAACACCATCTGCTAGCCAGGAACTACTGCTTATTGTCGAGCCAGTCATGACAGTTCCAACTGCATTGCAAATTGTGGAAGCAACTCATGGTATGTTGGATGCAGCGCTAAATGCTGGTACGCAGATTGTGGTAGCTAATTCAGATACCAAAGGTCATGCCCTTACTAGGCACCTAGTAGAAGATTTTATAACAGGCCATGATCAAGTAGTCGTACCCAGTGTGTAGGCAGTAGTCTCCCAAGCAGCAAGTGGTAAGGCTAGTCAGACTGCACCTGCCGCACCTAGCACACCGCATGCCACTGGCCGTCGTAAGGACACAGCCTCAAGTTCCACTCAAGGCGTTACAAACATGGAATTGGAGTCTGTGACTAGCCACAGAGGCAATATTAAGCATGCACAGACTCAGCCTAGAATCCACAATCTCAGAAGCAAAGGCAATCCCTTTGAGATTTTGCAAGCGCTGGAGTCTGAGCCACATGCAAGATGACCAAATTCTACGAGAGCTTCCAAGACATTAGGAGCAACGACTTCTAACCTAGTGGGGGGTGGAAACTCACAAGCTGCTTGTTTAGATGATTAAGTCTGCATGCTGGAATGTTAGGGGTCTTAACGACCCATTAAAACAAAGTGAAGTTCGAAAGCTAATTCATAAACATAATGTCAGCATTATAGGTTTAGTGGAGACAAAGATTAGCAATGACAAAAAAGGGAAGATTCAAAAGGAACTAATGAGAGATTGGCTAGCAGTGGACAACAATGATGACGTACAGGGAGGGAGAATCTGGGTCCTCTGGGACCCCCAAGCTGTCAACATTAGCGTAGTATCAAGGTCAGATCAGGCCATTTTCCTGCATGCTATCTGGCCGAATGGCTTCACATGCATTTTAACTTTCATTTATGGTAGCAACTTCAATACAATCCGAAAGCAGTTATGGCTCGAACTTGAATATTTCTCAGTTAATAACAAGCTGCCATGGTCTGTATTGGGGGACTTCAACTCCATCATGAACTCCCAGGAACGAGTAGGTGGGGAGGAGATTCGACCAGGGCATTTTATAGATCTTGCTGAATGTGCCTTAAAGTCAGGACTATTTGACTGCCAGTACAAGGGGTGTTTCCTCACATGGAGCAATAAGCAGCATGGTGATCATAAGGTCATGTCAAAACTCGATCGGGCAATGATTAATCAGGAATGGCTTATAGACATGCCTAACTCGGAGGTGGAATTCCTCAACCCAGGGGTTTCAGACCACTCCCTCGCTATACTTACCATCTATGAGCACAGAAACCCAGGACCTATCCCATTCAAGTTCTATAACTACTGGGTACATGAGAGGAGCTATATGGATGTGATCACAGCTGCATGGAGCAAACAAGTAAGTGGTAATGCAACATATTGCTTTGTACAGAAATTGAAACATGCTAAAAGGCTACTGACAGAATGGAGAAAGAACAATTTTGTTAATGCCAGTAGTGAAGTAAAAACAGCTAGACAATTCATGGAGATGACACAAAGTTCATTACAGTTGGATCCTCTTAATCCCACTCTTGCAACCACAGAAAAATTAGCAGTCCAGCAGTATGCCCGAGCAGCCAGAAATGCAGCATCAGAGGTGATCCAACAAGCAAAAGCTAGACATATGCTGTCAGGGGACGATAATGTCACTTACTTTCACCAGTTTTTGCGGGCTAGGAGGTCCAAAAATAAGATACTAGCTATATACAATTCTCAGAATGACAAACTCTATGACATGCAGGCAATAGAATAGGAGTGCACTCAGTACTTTGAAGAGCTCTTTGCTGGAGACCAAGGTGACTATGATACCACAATCATCGATGGACTCCAACCCGAGCGGACTATCAATGAAGTGGAGGCATTGGCACTGATTCAAGCGATAACTAGGGATGAAATTACTGAAGCCCTGGCCTCCATAGGCTCTGAGAAGGCCCCGGGCCCTGATGGTTTCTCTTCACTATTCTTCAAGTCTGCATGGAG
This sequence comes from Berberis thunbergii, assembly GCA_003290165.1. Lineage (NCBI taxonomy): Eukaryota > Viridiplantae > Streptophyta > Magnoliopsida > Ranunculales > Berberidaceae > Berberis > Berberis thunbergii. The sequence continues at coordinate 29,478 of QNQO01003839.1, read as the reverse complement.
AGTCATAGGTACTGATTTTACAAAGGCAGTCCCGAACTTCTTCAGAAACAGGAAACTCCTTGGGGAGGTCAATGCTACGTGCATTACACTGATTCCTAAGGTTACTAATGCCTCCTACCTCACTGATTACAGGCCGATCTCTTGTTGCAATGTCCTGTACAAATGCATTACCAAGATCATGACAAACAGAATGAAGAAGGTCATCCATAGACTGGTTAGTTCAGATCAGTCTGCCTTCATCCGGGGCCGCTACATCCATGAAAATGTGATGCTTGCTCATGAACTAGTCAGGAACTGCCACAGAGACACGGGAGCACCAAGATGCACTGCTAAAATAGACCTATGGAAGACCTACGATACGGTGAGATGGGAAACGATTGAGCATGTTATGCGTAAAATGCAATTCCCTGAACTGTTCCTAGACTGGGTGAAGGCCTGTATCACGACTCCTCGATTCTCCATTTCTATCAATGGGTCCCCTAAAGGATTCATCAAGGCCAGGAGAGGCATCAGACAGGGGTGTCCAATGTCACCATACTTGTTTGTTCTAGTCATGGAGGTCCTTCATTTACTACTCAAGGAGAAGGTGAAAACAGGCGAGTACGGGCTGCATCCCAAATGTACCAATCCCCAAATCACTCATCTGTGCTTTACAGATGATTTACTAGCCTTCTTCCAGGGCAATACTAGGTCTGCAATGGCCCTAACTGAGGTCCTCAAGATATTCAAGTCGTGCACTGGCCTGGCCATCAATTGCACAAAGAGCAACTTGTTTGCATCTGGGGTCCCTAGTACAGAACTTCGGCTGATAACCAGTTGCCTAGACTTCAACCTTCAGATGCTTCCAGTAAGGTATCTAGGTCTTCCCTTGATCTCATCTCGATTGGACTACAACCAATGCCTACCTCTGATAGACAAAGTCAGGAAGCGGGTTCAATCTTGGAAGAACATATCACTATCTTACGCAGGCAGGGTCACCCATATAAGAGCAGTGTTGAACAGTCTCCATGTCTACTGGACATCTTGCTTCATTCTGCCTGCTAGTGTGCGTGATGACATTACATCACTGATGAGGAACTTTCTCTGGTCAGGCTCTAATACATATACCAAGACACCTATGGTTAACTGGCAGCGTATATGCAGTCCTTACAATGAGGGAGGCATGGGCATGCATTAGGTGCATTGCAACTTCCAATAAGGCAGCCATGATGAGACATGTTTGGAACATTGTTTCAAAGAAGGACACCCTATGGGTATAATGGACTAAAGCTCACCTAATCAAAGATCAACATTTTTGGACCATGAATATACCAACCGAGGCTTCCTGGTGCTGGCAAAACATCCTCAAATGCAGAAGTCAGGCTAGCTCACTTATTGTACACTCTATTGGTGATGGGCAAGACACTAACCTATGGAAAGATCCTTGGCACCCCAAGGGTATCCTCCTAAACAGGTTTCCACAGCACTTTACATACCACTCCACCCTACATCGTAATGCAACCGTCAGTGCACTTATACACAATAACCATTGGCACATTAGCAGGCATGACATATTGTACATCCCAGATGTTTGTGAAGACCTGAGTATGGTGGAACTAGACACCGCACACAGCGATGTTATCACCTGGATGGGAGGCCAAGATGGAGAGTTCACCAACAAAAGCGCTTATCACTCAATGAGAACAAGGTCACAGCCTGTCTCGTGGTCCAAGCTAGTGTGGTTTACTGGGCGAATACCTAGACATAGTTTCATCACTTGGCTAGCTATGCATAAGGCCCTTAAAACCCAGGATAAACTGCTGAAATGGGGCGTCATTGACAGGTCTTCTTGCCCTCTATGCAGTGACCAGCCTGAATGTGAAGAACACCTGTTCTTTAAATGCAGATTCTCCAATTTCATATGGGTGTGCATCCTACTCCTTCTAGGACTGAAGCACCGAGTGATGGACTGGGCAGATGAGTGGAGATGGTGTGAGTTGAAACTATCTGGTACTTCACCAAACCGTGTGCTCAAGAGGTTGGCCCTTAATGCCACTTCATATCACATCTGGACAGAGAGGAACTGCAGACTCTTTCAGTCCAAGTTTCGGGCAGCCGCTGAAGTGGAGACTAAGATCATAGAAGATGTAAGATTATGTGCCTCAGTTCTTGACCTTCGAGTTGAAGATAATGCAGGTAACAGACAACTCTTTGACAAGTGGAGAATTGCAGTTCAGTATCACTCAAAACCCCTCACATTACACGCATGGGAGCGCCCTGCACAGGGCTGGCTCAAGGTAAACTCTGATGGCTCACTCACAGGCACTAAAGGGGGATACACAACAATCATTAGGGACCATAATGGCGTAGTGGTGGCAGCAGGGGCAGGGAGCCAACGTGCGCAATCGGTCCTTCTTCACGAGCTGCAGGGGATTGAATTGGGTATCCAGCTTGCCAAGAGACATGCATATCGCAGACTAGAGTTTAGCATGGACTCTCACAATGCCCTCAAGTTACTTACCACTGACAGAGCACCCCCATGGGAAGCAGTGCATCTCACCAGAAGGATCAAGGCAGCTCTAACACAGTTCGAAGAGTGCAGGCTCAAGCACGCGGTACGAAAGACAAACCAGGCAGTTGATAAATTAGCAAAACTTTACCGACTCATGAGTTCGTTGAGATCATTCCAAGCTCTTTTGTGGAAGATATTAAGAAGATTGTATTTGATGATGCTAGAGGTAGGAAATATGCACGAATGTAACCTTCATATTCCTTTTATTTTTCAGTGGTCCGGGGAGCCCATATAAACCCCCACGCTTGCCTTTCAAAAAAAAAAAAAAACTTCATCACTGCTGCTGATAATCTTGTCTCTAAATGCCCTACTTGGTCTTGGTACCACCGCAATTCTTACTGTTTCCTTAATAAATTGCTTGTTTTCCCTCCAATTCTAATCAATCTTTCAATTGAAAACCAACCACTCACCTTAAATTTTGCTTAACTTGTAAACTTTGCAAATCTCCCATCTCCCATAAATTGATGTCGGTATTTGCTTTGTTTTGTTTTTTTTTCTCTGTGTTTTGGGTGTCTAATATAGGTGAGTGGAAAGAGAGAGGAGATCTTATGTAGGTGGGTGGGGTGGATTTTGAGATTGGGGGTTCAATTCTTCTTCTTATATAGGTGAGGGGATGGTTTTAAAAAAAAATGATAAACAAATATGTGGGATGGTTTCATGGACCCGAAATCCCCAGCAGGGCGGGGATGGGTTTTCTCAAATCTGCCCCGTTGCCATCCCTAAGACTAGGTCAAAGCAGGGAGCGAAAAATGACTGCATCAGTTTGGCACCGTCCATGGGGATGACAAAGTTCCTAACTTTTCACTAGCACCGTCTCCTTTCAAAACCCATAGAGATGGTGGCCACTAGATCATGCAACAACGGAGAACAAAGGGACACGTCAAAGCTCAGGCTGGCGCTGTACTGCCGCTTTCAGCAGTTCCAATCATTCACGGACAACAAACTCATGCCCTTGTGCCGACAACATCAACAACAAACCCCAGAATAGATATGTTGTCATCTCAAATACAGTAGATCGCAAAAGCAGTGTAGGCTCTCATGCGACAAAATCCACCACCTGCTAATTGAGACTTGGAGCAGCACAAGCCTCCCTCTCCAGAGGATGGCAGAGAGCAAGCACATGAGAGCCAAGCCCCCGCTAGTTCTCATTGGACTAAAAGAGGTTGCGCAGTTAACGCGGAGCCTGCAGCTAGGCAGAGAGGCTCGGCCCTCCGAACCCCCTCCGCAGAGGGGCACACGACCCGGACGTGCTGTATCGTCTCTCTATCCCACTATTTGTAGACTGAATGATGAATGAGTCCCTTCCAAGGAAATTCACTCCCCCGAAGCTCTACTTTTACGATGGAACCACTGACCCATTCGATCACCTACGCCATTACCAGCATGTAATGGCTCTCAAAGAAGGATCCAAGTCGGTGATGTGCATAACTTTTTCCACTAGTCTGAAAAAGTTAGTACTAACGTGGTTCCACTGCCTTTCGCCTAGGTCAATCGACTCTTTCAAAACGCTAGCAAATGAGTTTCTGACAAGTTTCGTTGGGAGCCAGTGTTTTCGAAAATGCCCACACTACATACTCTTTCTAAAGCAGAAGTCTAATGAGACACTCAGAGAGTATGTCACGCGCTTCAACAACGAGCAGAAGTTTCATTAACGTATGTAGCAACGACACAGCCGTGACAACCTTTACTGCGGGCTTCAAGGAGGGAAAGCTCTACGAAGACCTTACCTTGGAGCCCTCTCTGGACATGACGGAGCTCCTCATGAGCGCCTAGAAACACATTACCTAAGAGGAGTTGAGAACCGTGAAGAGGGAAATCGAAAGTGAGAAGAAGCCTTATGCTCCTAAGGTCAAAAATGAGGGAAAGAGACTCAAAGATGAATAAAAGAGAAAGCACAGTGACAATAGGTCAGACCCTAGTCGGTCCAGGTCAGAAAAAAAAAACCTCCAACTACGTTGGAACCAAAGCCGTATCCCCCCTCAATTCTAGCTTGTCGGACATACTAAACTCCATGAAAAATTGGAAAGATTTGAAGTTCCCCCCAAAGCAGCGTGGAGACCCTTCCAAGCTCGCGTGACAACGATAAGTACTGTGTGTACCACAAGAAGGGTGGCCACGATACCAATGACTGCAAGAGTCTGAGGTATGATGTTGAGTACTGGATCCGCAGGGGCAAACTAAATGAATTCCTAAACTCTGAGAAGCAACCAGAACGAACCAAGGATTAGGGGGACTCAGTTAAAAAAATAGATAATGAGACTCCAGGGAACGATAATCTATGTCCTTCATGGAGTCAGACTGAGTGAAGACCAGTCGTACAGGTTTCGCAAGCGGACTCTACTAGAGATGCAGACACAACCCACAGACGATGACAGACGCATTTGCCACTCGACAGTTTAGAGCCCCACTCCCACCTTGACCTTTATGGACAAAGACCTCGAAGGAGTTCGAGAGCCGCACAACGACGCCCTAGTCATCTCGGTCTCCATTGCAAGGTGGAAAATGAAAAGAGCTCTGGTGGACACATAAAGCTCGATCAACGTCATGTCCTACAACGTGTTCCGCAGTATGGACCTCAAGGAGGAAAATCTGATGTCTTCAGATTACCCGCTGATTGGATTCAGTGGGGAGAAATGCTTTCCCATTGGAAAGATAAGGTTAGCAATTGTGGCAGGAGAGCCGCAGCTAAAAAAGGTCATATTTATGGACTTCATGGTAGTAGACGCACCATTGACCTACAACCTTATCTTGGGAAGACCATGACTCAACCAGATGGAAGCAGTAGTCTCCACCCTTTCACCAGTGCGTTAAGTACGCCACTAACCACTATGAAGGGACAATACGTGGAGACCAACCTATGACACAAGGTTGCCATTACGCCACATTGAAACAAATAGAATGCTCTCAGATCCAATTACATCCTGCAGAGCAGTCTGAACCATAACCATGTCGAATGACGACAGAGGCTAAGGAAAGCGAGAACACAACCCCCGACCCCCCGTCGGTGCAGAAATTAACCCTTCTACAAGGTTTACTATTCAGTAACCTCTGTAACACTAGCAAATCTCAACAATCCGCTGAGGATACCCACAATCCACAAAGGCCATCCGAATTCACATCAGGGCCATAGTCAATTTTTCATCGTCAACAGTTAGTCTTTTTTTGTTTTTTAATTTCCCCTTCCATAGTCAATGTAGAGTTTCAGTTTTTAAAGGCTTATGTGATTTGCAATCATTTAAGAAATAAAGAAAGAATTACGAAAACAAACTCCATTGATTATTGGAAAAATGTAACAACGGGCTCCTTGAGCGGATACAAAAGACTACAAACTACAAGCAACTAAATACAGTGTGACATGAAGTAAATACTCACTTAGACGGTCTAACTACGTAAGGAATCCGAAGAAGACTCCACTCCTCAACCTCTCCGCAAAGACTGGAATGAGCAAGAACATGATGAAAACATCATGTTCAACGCTTTCACAGACATACCCCTCAAATATAGTCTGAAGTGGTACAAAATCGGCAATCAGAAGCATCGTGAAAATTTATGGCCAACACACACACTCAATCCGATCAACTAGATGAACTTCAAACAAGTATCAGGTGGACGCGGAACATATGCACCTTTCCGCGGCAGGAAAAACAGGAATGTCTAAGAGTCGATGGCCCACTCCAACAGGCCATGTCCAACTCCACCCCAACCCGGATGCCGAATTCCAGCGCAAGGCAAGGCGACGGAGTTAATCGAGAAGCGGTGGAGGCGAACGCTCGGAACGCTCGGACAATGGAAGAGACTGCGTACTTCTTCTCCACAATATGAGAAGAAATTACTAGATCTCAGCAAATCAACTACGTGCCCACCTAGGACAGGTGACCATGCATAACAACGATTATGATCATGCCTGATCGATGCAAATGTCAGAACATTCGAATACTCCAATGTTGGAGATCTCCCTTCAGCTTTTTGAAAACCCAAAACATTTTCTTCAAACAAGAACATTACAAGAGTTGTGCTCTGCAAAAAATAGTGCCTACAATGATTGGAGAACACTATTATATAGACATGATGGTTCACTAAATGGGCTTCCAACATTAACTGTCACACATTGAATACCGTATGAGAAACGAGGAAACGACGGTTCCCGAGGAAACTGCGCATACCACGTTCGCCCAATTAATGGCGCTACAACGCAACCCCATCAATTGAGGGGGAGTAACCAATACTCAACCATCCTGCAACCTACGCCGTACACATGTTACCGCACGATCTACGCCATACACGTAGCGCAACCGTGCAAGAAACCCTAGCTCTTCTTCGCGGGCCCAAGGGCTCGACCTACTATTCAAGCAGTATTCTACCACATGCCTAGCACGAGCACTAGAAATCCTTGTCAACTCTAACATACAGAATGTACCTACGGATCACAAGCCGATTTAAGGTAATCTTGTCCACATAGAGCATGATGCTAGGGAACATCGCACCCCCTCTAGCAGGCGAAACCTCTCTTCAACCGAGCAAGCTTAATCAGCTGAGGCAGATGACAACAACATCGGGTTCATCTCGATACCTAGTCCGTCTAGCATGGATCACGATGGTGTAGGAAGTTGGAGTCTAATCAGTGCTATCACGGCTGGTGACGATGACTCGCCAGGGATTGTTGCCCCCTTCATAGTCAATGATCACCGAACCCGACCAGGTAAGCCTAGCTAGTGACGTTTAGCTTTGAAAGCTTATGATCAAAGCTCAGACCTAGTCAGTCATGAATTGATTCCGATGGCTTGCCACCGGAACACTGCTTTTCAGCATGGTCGCCGATTTGCCAACCCTGGACTTGTAGCCCCACTGAGTGGGTATAAATAGTTTAAAATGTGGGAGCTTAGTCAGTCACGAAGTGATTCCGACGACTCACCACGGGACCACAGCTTTTCAACGTGGCAACCGAATTGCCAACCCTTGACTTGTAGCCCCACTGAGTGGGTGTAGATAGTTTAGAAGGTGGGAGCCTAGTAAGTCACGAACTGATTCCGACGGCTTGCCACAGGACCACTGCTGTTCAAAATGGCCGCCGAATCGCCAACCTTAGACTTGTATCCCCACTAAGCGGGTGTAGATAGTTGAGAAGGTGGGAGCCTAGTCAGTCGCAAACTAATTTCGACGGCTCGCTACAGGACCACTACTCTTCAGCGTGGTCGCCGAAAACTCCCAAATTTGTAGCTTGATGCACACAAGTGTAGATGATTTGGAAGCTTGCATTGAGCTTATAGAGCATTGCATCTCGACTACTTCACTCCGAGTTCTTCTCAATGGTTCCCCTTTTCCTTCCTTAAGGCATTCCAGGGGACTTAGTGAAGGAGAACCCATTTCCCTATATCTTTTCATCTTGGTAGCAGAAGCTCTTTTGCGTTTGCTTGTTAAGGCTGAAACTGATGGCCACATTAAGGGGATCAAAGTTCGTTGTCGTTCCCCTTCTCCCAGCCATCTTCTTTATGCAAATGATCTCTTTCTCTTTTGTCGCGCTTCGAGGTTGAGGCTCATTCAGTCAAAGATATCTTCCAACAATAATGTTGTGCTTCTGGCCAAGGCGTTAATTTTGATAAGCCATCCATCATCTATAGCTTTAATGTTCATCCCAAACATGCTAAGATGATCAACAAAATCCTGTATTCTAAATTCTGTAATATTAGAGATAAGTACCTGGGGTCCCCACTCTTGTTCTCTAAGTGAATATTAAACGTGCGTGCAAGAACATAGCTTTTTCCTCATTCACATTAAAAGGAGGAGGAACTTGTGTGACATTGCTTCTCGAATTCCCCCTTCTTTCAGCCTCATTATTCCCTCTAACTATTCTCTCTTGATTGTTTTTCCTTTAAAACTAAACATGTCCTCGATTAAAAAATGGGTAACCTTGTAACTAAGCATAATTTGTGAAGTGAGAATGTGTATGCATTTCAAATACATAAATAGAAAATACAACCAAATGCAACAAAAGCCCAAAAAAAAAACCTTTACTTGCGTTCCAGATGAAATTTCAGCAAAATCTACAAAACTCAAAATTCATCTTAAATTAGTCAAAAACACTAACCTCATTCCTCAAATTCTGACTCCAGACAGAGTAACGATTATTCTACAGGCTAGTTTCAACAGATAATTCACAGGGAAAACACAAGAGAATCTTCCAAAAACACAGAGAAACACCTCTGATGTTCAATTCAAATTATGCAAATAATAAATACCTTGAAAGTCAGCCCACAAGCCAAGCTTTATAGCTAAAATTCGTCATTATTAGAATTTTACCAAAAATAGCAAAATCCCAATAATCATGCTAAAATAAAATACGTAATAAAAGAAGTAATCTGTCAAAAATCTGGCCCAAATCGGGTTTAGAATCACTTCCTAAACGATAAATGAAATATTACCATAAAAGGAAATTTTTTTTACTAAACTTGTGGATTTGGAAGGGAAAACAGTGGATTTTGACCTTGAAAAATATGTGCACCGAGTATAGCTCGGTGGCCATGACGCGCGCGCCGAAAAGAGCTTTCGAATTGGGGTCATATGTGCGGTTCTGATACCCGTAGCCAAAGTTATGGCCAAAATACTGAAACGCACCCAAAATTGCCCCAATTAGGCAAAGATCATGATTACCTGCCATCTTTGCGCTGATCTGCCAACTCAAGGTATCTCTGTGCCAACAACGTGCTATCTGATAACTCAGGATCATCTAACTCGGATCCTCTTGCATCAAATTCCCCTATTCCCGGCCCAGAAGAGAAATCGCATACAATGGAGAACTCTAAAGCAAGTGTAGGAGCAATTGAGGACGAACTGGGTCTATGAAGAAGATGGTTTTGGAGGGTGGGTAGATGCACGTGTTGGTGAAAGTTGAGAGCTTTTCTTCTTCTTATTCGATTGTGGTCTTTGGTTCTGGTTTTGCCATTGTTTTAGCGAGCAATAGAAGGAGAGACAGAGAGTGGTGAAGTTGTATAATGAAGGAACGAAGGTCGTCGTGGTTGAGTAAATATGGTTTTGTACATTCAATTTTATTGTTTTTATTTTTGTAAATTAGAAAATATTGAGTGACGAAAGTTTCCTCCCTATTGATTTGGGTTTTGGATGAAATGTGAAGAAGTGTTACTTTTTCTCACAGAATTTATTTTATTTAGGCGTCAATTTTTTTGCTCTTTGTTCTGTGACGATTACGAAATATTTATGCGAGGATTTGACAACCAAAATTTCTCTTGAAAAAATATGTGATGACTCGGCAAAATTCCTCACGTAAACTCAAAAAAGGTGACAACTTTCAAAGTGTCACATATAAATTTGCCACTTAATGCCAGATTTCTTGAAGTACCTCCACGTCGGACAAAACAAAAGCTTTGGCCCCAGCAACCTTCCTCTTCCTAGCAAGGGCCCCGGGTCTTCAGGCTTAACGCGCAATGTTCGGCACAGAGTGGGGGCTATGTGCCAGTTGTCCCATAGCCCACTATGGATGAAGTTGAGGATGCATATGACATCCACCACGTTCCTCGTTGACAAATCGCGGAACATCTCTATAGTATTTTGCTCCTCTAGGGTAAGGGGAGTAGTAGGAAACCTTCCTGTGAAGAAACACAAACAATGATTAGCTAACTTGCAATCAAGCATAGTAGAGTCAAAAGAAAAAGCTACACTTACGAAGTGACCTGAACTCTCGTTTGAGCGAACGACTCTTGAATCGGAAGTATTTTGAATTCGCAAGAGCCAAGAAGCAATACTTTTGTCAAGACTTGAACTCGTTTGGAAAATTCGAGAAGCGGATCGGTGACATCATCTTACAAACGACATTACCTCTAAACTGGGGAGAAGTCAGCAATTGGATTACCTGCAGAGTCACGCTGACGCCAGCCTCCTTTGGCCCGATCAGAATGAGAAGGATAATCCTAAATCCATTAGGCCCCAATTGAGCCGGAGGAATCCTAAGGATGTTCAAGAATTCCCAAATCACATCTAAAATGGGAAAGCACACTCTAGTTTGAAGCATCCCACGATGCAAGTAGATGAACCCCGCCGGTGGCGACATTGGCGTCTAGTCACCTTTCAGGACATACAATGACAGGTCCTCGGGGACCCCAAACTTTGTACTGATTTAGCAAGGCCGGACTCATAAAGCAACCTGTCTTTGAAAAACTTCAGGCCCCTGGCCTAGGTTGCATCATCAAGAAGGTTTTGTTGAGCCATGAAAAAGACGAACAATCTTTTCTAATCAAAAGATAAACATAGCAGTATCTTCAAAAGCAAAGAAGATAAATGAGTTAGACTCCGCACTATGAATGACCTAAATAGGGATTAGGTTCCCGCCTATTTTCCCCTGAACCGACTCACGTTCAATTTAATGCAGCACGCGGCTCAAGCAATGATTCAGACTCAATCATCATGAGCGGCGTATCTTTTCAAGAGATGATTAACAAACCGATGTGACAGCCCACTAACTCGGGGGAGTAGCTGATGATATACAAAAACAGTCATATCCTTAAGCCATACACGTGTCATGATGATCTCAAGGAATTACGGGCCCCATCGTCAGTCCAATATCGATCCGGCCCAAGCGGTTCCAAGCCATTCTAATTTAGTCCGTCAGACGGACCCAAACTCTCAGCTTTGGACAGGCAATTACAACTGCTCTATTCTTCCAACTAGGAAGCAAGCACTCGTCTTAGATTGGGAAACATCTCCCGCGTATCTAGGAGCATAGGGCTAACAGGAAACTTCTCTCCTACAGCACGACTCCTAATTAGAGAAGGATCTTCACGAAGATCCCCTTCCTAAACTACGCCTTCAATGGTCTGGTAGAACCATGACTCTTGCACTATAAATAAGACATAAGGTTGGTAAGCTAAGGTACGTTATAAATTTCCTGTTTACAGCATTACACCTTCCTCAGATCTCAGTCTGACTTTAGCATCGGAGTGTCATCGGCCACCACAACGATGGTCCATGGCTCACGTATGTTACTTGTGCAGGTCAGCAGGTCAGCGGGACTAGGTCAAAGCAGGGAGCGAAAAACAGTTGCATCAGTCCTGAAGTACCATATTTAAGTGTCGTTGGTGCATTGTTATATTTGGCACAATGTACACGACCCGATATAACATTTTTTGTGAATCTATTGGCAATGTATAGTTTTATGCCTACTCGTAGACATTGGAATGGAGTTAAACACATAATTCGATATCTTCGTGGGATGATTGCTATGGGTTTATTTTATTCCTGTGATTTATCTAACTGTTCCCATCTAGTTGGCTATGTAAATTCATGCTATCTATCTGACCCCCATAAGGGTCGCTCACAGACAGGTTATGTATTTATGAATTGGTGGAATTCCTAAAGTGACACATTCTCAGAGAACATTTACATTCATTTCCCTAAGTATTCTTCCTGATATGAAAAATGACTTAACTATTGCACATATTAAGCTTCCCACATTGCTCCAAGCTCTTTTATTTAAAAGAGCATTGAACCATCCGGCCCTAGGGCTTGACTTCTTGGTGATCTATTAAGCAAACATTAGTGGCTACTTCCTCAAATCATTCTGAAATTATAGCTTTAAATGAAGCTAGCCGAGAATGTGTCTGACTCAGATCATTAATTCAATATATAAGCAATAACTATCAATTGCCATCAGTTACTTATCAGCCGACTACAATATATGAAGATAATGTTGCATGTATTATTCCAATGCAAAAAGGGTTCATTAAATGAGATCGAACGAAACATATTCCAGTGAAGTTTTATTTTTATCCACATGAGCTCCAGAAAGATAATGTGATTGGAGTCAAACAGGTTCGGTCAAGTGACAACCTTGCAGATCTCTTCACCAAAGCACTCTCTAAATCAATTTTTTAAAAATTGGTTTACGAGATTGGTATGCATCGGCTGAATCTTCAAAGTAATTAAAGTTTTATTATCATTAGAAGGAGTCAATATCAGGAGCATATCCAGAAGTATACCCCCCGATGTGCATCCAGAAGTATACTACAAAAGCATCCAGAAGTATACTTCAAGATCATATAGAAGTGTGTTATCTTTGATTTATGCACGTTGTACTCTTTTTTCCTTCGACATGGTTTTATCCCACTGGATTTTTCTGTCAATGTTTTAATAAGGAAATATTGTGCACATGGAGCATTCTGAAGTATGTAAATTGGTAACTATACTCTTTTTCCTTCAACATGGTTTTATCTCACTGGATTTTCCTGTCAATGTTTTAACGAGGCAACATTATATGCATTCTCCATATTCCTGAAGAATGTTGTATTTTTTTCTTCTTTCGTCCATGTTTTTCCTTACTAGGTTTTACTGGCAAGGTTTTAATGAGGCAACAATGGTGAAATTTTGGAGCATTTCATCAAGGGAGACAACGTGCGGTGAACATCCAAGGGGGAGTATTGTAGAATACCCTAGAAGAATAAAGAAGAAATAGAAGACTAGAGAAGTTTGGAGGATGTTCACCAAGCATGAGGTGCATGGCATATGTTTACTTTACATATGTCATCGTTAAATGAAGGTATCTTTGCCTATAAATAGGCTTGTATTATATTGTAAATAAAAGAGAGAAATGACATATACATGACACTAACAAGATGAAATATTTCATTGATGCAGTATCTATATTCCAATGTTATTTTCAAGGCAGCGACTACTTCACACCACCATTTCTTCTTTCTCACACCACTAGTGAATTTTTTTGTTTTTTTTACTTACTCACACCACCAATTAATATGCATAACTTAACAGAGAAACTCAAACTCAAAAAAAATGCAAAATATAGTAACTTTTGTTGGAAAATATGGTTTAACACCATTTTATGGGTGAATGAGAAATTGTCACTCATTGTGATAAATTGAATATCCTGGCATTAACTTTGGTAATACAAAAGGTTTTTGTATTAACTTTGTGCAAATGAAAAGCCAAAGGTTTTGGTTTTAATGGCATTCAATTGTTTGTTCCCCATAAACTCTATATATAGAGCTCTCATTCTCTCCTAAAGAAAATATATAGGAGGTGAGCTTCCTCTATATTCTCCTCTCCATAATCTATTATTCTACTCCTTATGTTATTCTGTCAAATTCCGGTGATAGACAAAGACTCCAGTTCAAGTTCGCCTGACACTAGACCTCTGGTGCACGGTGCTAGTTCAATAGTCGTTGTATCCTGGGAGGTGTACGCTCATTCATTCCAACACCCGTGGGAGAGCGAATACACTTTAAGGACACTGTCAAACAGGCCTCGACTCTCCTACATTTATGGAGTTCCTCTATTTTGTTTCGGTTCTTTTTAAGGTTCATTTTCTATGTAATTCTTTTACTTGTTTTCTGTTCTCATTATACATTTTAATATTATTCGCAATCTGTTTATTTACGTTAATAATTTTTCTGACATTCTTAAAGTGTATTCGTCCTTTAAAGTTCTTAACAGGTTGCGGAACACTAAGAAGTTATTTCCAGTTTCTTAAATTTAATTGCTTTCAGAACCAATTCTGCCGTGTTTTATTAATTGGTTCCTAATATTGGAATTTTGTCATCTTATTATTTTTTACAGATTCAAAATTGGTTCAATTATTTTCGGATTGATTGAATTTTATTCAATACTAATCTTCTGACTTCTTTTGTAGAGATGGAAAACGAGAATATTAATCTGAACGATGGAAACAATGGGAACAATAACGGAATGAATATACCTCCTCCTTTGAACCCTCCGGTAATTAATATTGGACAAATACCTGTGCCGTTGGGACAGAATGTGAATATGGTTGCGGCCGAGAACACACCTGCGAGTCAAGTTCCAAGCGGTTCTGAGGCACGAGTGCCCGCTGTTATTATACTGGTTTCTGTTCTGGTAAATCACGCCGAAAGGCCTGAGAAGTTTGCTGGCTTAAACTTCAAAAGGTGGCACCAAAAGATACTTTTCTACCTAACCACACCGGGCCTGGCACGGTTGTTAACCGAGGAATCACCAAAGCTAAGAGAGGACGAAACTGATCCTCGAGTACTCATAGCTTTCAATGCATGGAAGGATTCTGACTATCTATCCAGAAACTATGTGTTGAATAGCTTAGCTGACTCTTTGTACAATCACTACACCAAAAGACCTGATTAGCTACACAGGGGTGGCCACGGTTCTAAGCCGTTGGTGTGTTTGCCACGGCTAAAAACCGTGGCTATAGTGCCCAACGGCTTAAAACCGTGGCTAAAAAAAGGCTTGGCCACGGTTCTAAACCGTGGGTGTGTTTGCCACGGCTAAAACCGTGTATAGTGCCCAACGGCTTAAAACCGTTGCAAAAGTGCACGTGTGTTGCACGTGGACGTGTGGAGAAGGAAGTCGATTTCTCGCGGGCGTAATTTTGCGAAAAAAAATTGCTTCCCGCGCGTTCCCGCTCCATTTCCCCCTTTTCAACCCTTTGCTTCAAACCCTAAAATTTCAAGGAGAGGGAAAGAGAGAAGGAGAAGGAGAAGGAGAAGGAAAGAGAGAGGGAGAATTCGAGCAACCCAAACAACCCAAACAACCAAAACACAGTGCAGTGTCTGTGTTTGTACAAGCAACAAAACGCGATGGGGTTTGGCCATCTAGCCATTCGAGCTTCGAGATCCTCCTCCTCCTTCGCAGCCTTCAATCGGTTCTCCTCTCCTCCTCTGTGATCTCATCTCCCTCCTCCAGGTTTGCCTAACCTCTCTTCCTCTCTCTCTTCTTCTCTTCTATTGTTCTCATCTCTCACTGATTCAATTTGTTTCATTGTGTCTATTGTATAGGATCTATATACTGCGATTTGAGCGGTTGGTGACGGATTGACAAGGTATTTTGTACCGAAACTCATATTTGTGCAATCTTTAGAATCTATTTGAATTTGTATCATTTTTAGCATTCTCGGTTGAAGTTGAGTTTTTTTTTTTTGGTATCCAACCTCAGATTTGTGGTTTTTTTTTTTTTTTTTTTGGTGATTTTTGTGTTTTGTGAAAATCCATTTTGTAGTTGTAGTTTGTGATGGTCTTGCCGACGTATTTTGAAGTAGATTGTTGAGTTTTAAAACCCCTTTATGCCAAGATGGTTTCACAATAAGAAATGCAGACTTCTGTACAATATTGGTGTTTGTGGAAGTGGAGGAGATGGAAGAACAGTAGTGTTGAATTGGTTTCTGTCCTTTCTACATTATAGATTCAATAGTTACTACATACAGCAGAAACCCAACATGAAAAACTGCTAACAAATTTAAAAATATGCTTCTCGTACTATTATTAAGTTTAAATTTCACAGAGCTAGCTTAAATTTCATGCCAGTTGGTTGAATTTTTGCACAAGTGCAATGGTATGAGGGGGGTTATATAGTATTGTGAGGTGTTGACTTGAGAATCTCTTAACAAACAAAAAGTAGAGAAATGAGGACTTTAGTGGTTGGAGTTGAAATGGGTCAGGGAAGGGGTTGTGTCTGAATTCTATATGTTTATAGTTAGTGCCTCGGCCTCTTTACTTCAATAATAATAATGGTATGTTGGGCATAATTCACCAATGCATTGAAGATGTGATTAGACTCTGCCTGGGTATGCTGTAGTGCTGGATGTGTATGAACTACTAACATTTCATATGCTAAGGTAGGAAACATCTAGGATACCCTCTAAGATTGATTGATTCTATTGTTGCAGTTTTAGAGTCATTAGTGCCTTCTGCACAGTGTTAAAATTGTTTTTCTTTCTATGCATTTAAAGTAAATGGAAAAACTAATCCTTATTTTAGGCAGTTGTAAGCAGAGAGGCGTATGGTGCCTTGGGACATGATGGTAATTGCTGGCCTCAAATGGATGGCATGGTGCCGTCATCTGATAATGAGGTATAATACAAATTCATATATGTTGGTTCCGTCCATTTTACTTTATTTGCTGCAATAGCCCTTGACCATTTAAATTTTGCAGTTTGATTGGGAGGGGATTTGCCATTGAACAATCCTCAAAAAGACCTCATAATTTATGAAATGCATGTTCATGGGTTTACGAAACATGACTCAAGCAACACGAACTTCCCGGGGAGATACCTTGGTGTAGTAGAGAAACTTGATCACTTAAAGGTACAAGTTCATTAGTGATTTAGATTTTCTGGAGATTCAAGCTAGGGTACTTGCATGTTGTTCTGGAATATATTTGTTTTTAAGCAATTCAATTGAAGCATTGAGTATCTTCTTCATTAAGTCAAATAAGTAGGAAGTCTTCTGGATTTGATGAATCATTAGGCACCCTTATCTCTACAGTTATGTTTTATGAAGTCTTCTGATGTTTCAAGGGAAAATTTTCACTTAGTGGTGTCTTAAGTCATATTAGACAAATAAGCTGAACTGTGCTAGCCAGTTGGGATAGACTAAGGTATATTATCCATGATAGAATGCAGTAATAGAAGTGTTTATAAATAGTCATTTTGGAATACACTATCATGTACACGAACCACTTCAAAGAATGTTGTTGAAGGAAATCATATATGAATTTCGAGTCCTTCTTTAGGACCTATGCCTAGGAAAAAGCAAATAATTTCACATACCAAAGGGTTTTATGATCATGTTTTTGTTACTGGTGGTTATTATTGGTTTTGCATAGGGAATTCATAGTGGCTGGTTTGGTTCTCATTCTTTTTTTTTCTTAATGAATTTGACTCAATGAAGCATCTTATTTCACTATGTATTAAAAGTGTTTGACTATGAAAACTTTTATTGAATATCATGTTCTTTTGGATGACTGAAAAAATACTGTGCAAGCCATTTTGTTGTACGCTCAATCATTTGGAATTTCGAGTCCTTCTTTAGGACCTATAGCTTTCTCATGCCTAGGAAAAAGCAAATAATTTTCACATACCAAAGGGTTTTATGATCATGTTTTTGTTATTGGTGGTTACTATTGGTTTTGCATAGGGAATTCATAGTGGCTGGTTTGGTTCTCATTCTTTTTTTTTCTCAATGAAGCATCTTATTTCACTATGTATTAGAAGTGTTTGACAATAAAAACTTTTATTGAATATCATGTCCTTTTGGATGACTGGAAAAATACTGTGCAAGCCATTTTGTTGTACGCTCAATCAGTTGGAATGAATTGCCAATTTCATTATCTGGGGTAAGACATATATGATCTCTGATGATAAAGTTTATTGGTCATCTATTGATGTTGTCATCCATGTTTTCTCCATATGACAACATCAGTACAGTTTCATGCATTTTGCAGGAGCTTGGGATCAACTGTATAGAGCTAATGCCATGCCAAGAATATAATGAGTTGGAGCATTTCACCTACAATTCTGTCCTGGGTGATTATAAGTAGGTCAATTCTCTCTTCATATCAAGTTATTGATTGCTAGTGATTGAAAGACTTCTGCAGATGATTTTGTACTTTTCTTCATTGTCACCTGTTCTGTTCATTTCCTGAATTATTCTCACACCCTAATAAGTTGGCATTTTGGGCGATGTTATGTAGGCGTGCATTGGTCCAAGTGCTATTATCTTCTTTTCGAACTCTTACATATTGAAGATGTCTAAAATTTTTGACGACTTTTTTCTCCCTATTTTAAGTCACTACCCTGTGAAAGTGTGAAGTGTTGCATTAGTACTGGATGAAATTAGTTGTTCAATCAGTGCTTTCTGGATGTTAACAATGTCCTCCCTTAGAACCCATTGTGTTTGATACATATAAAATTCAAAGTGACAAAAATAATATGTTGTTATCTTCTTCATATTCGCTTGTTTTCCCCTCGATAAAATCAAATTCCATCTTATTAGTCATGATATGTCCTTGTTGATTTTTTGATTCAGGCTGAACTTTTGGGGATATTAAACTATCAATTTTTTTTCACCAATGCTAAGATATTCTTCTGCTGGCACACGTAATTGTGGCCGTGACGCTATAAATGAAGTTAAGACTCTGGTTAGGGAAGCACATAAAAGAGGGATTGAGGTGACAACTCTTTGAAACATATAAGATGTTCCATTTGCATGTTTGGCATGTTCTGTCTTTGTATTCATATTTATTTTTATTTTCAGGTGATCATGGATGTGGTTTTCAATCACACGGCTGAAGGCAATGAGAAGGGGCTTACATTGTCTTTCAGAGGTGTTGATAACAGTGTCTTTTATATGCTCGCACCTAAGGTACAATTGATATTTTGGTGAGTTGTATTGTCTTTTGAAGAGAAAAGTGCCTGCAGTATCTAATCTGAATTTTTTTTAAAGAAAATGCTAGTAGTTTGAAAATCATTAACAAGATGACAGTTTTAATAACTAGCATATGGGTAATGATTTTCTTAAAGGCAATGTTGCCACATATTAATTACACGGATAAGAATGTTAGTTGTCATTAAAATACTTGGAAAACCTTCCTTCTTTTTAGAATAAGATCAAATAAAAGAAGTTAGAAGATACTTAGATATTTTACAGTGAACAATTTGATTTGTAGACAAAGAAGAAGAATGAACTAGATGTCTTAAACTCTTTTGGATGATCTGAACTATGGGGTTCTTTTTGAAGAGATGAATATTTAAGGATGACCTCAATAATGGTCAAGTAAATTGAATGCCGCTCTCTTACATATCGAAATTCCAGGAAACGGAGTGAAAATATCAATAGTCCTGGTTTTTTAATTTAGATGTAAACCCTTAAAAAGGTCTTATATTAATATATGTTACTGTTTTTTATTATAATTAAATTTTCTTTTTTTTATCCCTACAGGGACAGTTTTATAATTATTCAGGTTGTGGGAACACTTTCAACTGCAATCATCCTGTGGTTCGCCAGTTTATACTGGACTCCTTAAGGTATTTCCTTTATTAATTTGCTCAGAAGGTATTGACAATTATCCTGTTGGCAAGTTTCAGTAATAAGTTGGCCAGTTCATTCTGAGGCCTGTTTCTACTGAAAATTTTTACACATGAAATCCAGGAAACCGGAAGATAACTATGAAGTGGAGGAAGATGAAGAGAATGCTGAGGTGGAGGAAACTGAAGAGAATGCTGAGGTGGAGGATGAAGATGCTGAAAATGAAGTGGTAGAAGATAGCGAATCTTAGGATCCTCCAAAACGGCGTAAAGTTGATAGTATGGACAGTAAAAAATCTGAGAGAGAGGGGATGAAACCTGTTTCTGTGAGAGGAGAAATTGAACAAACTGAAGTTGACATGAAAGAAGCTAATACCCCACAACAGAAATCCATGGATGAGGTTGAAGATGTGTTGGATTCGCTGAGCAAGATTTCAGATGATGGAAATGAATCACCTTCAAGCCCTCTCCATTTGTGATCTGATGGTAACAACTTGCAACGATCTGAACTGGATGACAAGGTACGGTCGTCCTGCAAGTCTTTTTTGTATATGGTGGATTTGACATTTAAATCACCTTTATATGACAGCTTCATAATTTACTCTGATTACAAGAATGCCATGCATTGCCATTTTGTCTAAGATGAATGTCCTTTTGGCATTTTGTTTCCTTCAAAAAAATATATGACAGTTGAAAAGTTGAATATTTCACAGAAAGGAATGAAATTGTTATAACTATGTTTACTTGTATTTGTGTCGAACTCAAAAGAATCTGTGTAGATTTGAGATTTAGTTAACTTTGCAGCTTTTATTTGGTATTTCTGCTACTAAATGGTGTTGGCGTTAGATGAACTCATCGAATCTAAACTAGGTGTGGTATGCTGCTAAATATTGATTAGGAGAGTATGTAGTAAACCCAAGCCATAGAAGGAAATATTGATTAACTACATTTTGTGAGCAGATTGAATGATGTTCTGTTATATCTGCTTTTGTAGATACTCATAATGTTGCTCATATCATGTCATGAACTGCTTTTGAAAATTTTCTATTGTGAACCATTAAGCGTTGTTTTGAGCCTTTGCAATGACTTTTCGTGTGTATTATATTGTCATCTATTAAGCGTTGGTTTTTGAAGGTGTGAGTGAGTGATCTGAGTTTGTTTAAGTAGAAATGGTGAATTTGGTTTCGAGATCTACTTGAGCTGCTATTTTTAGGAATTTTAAGGTTTTTTTTTTTTTTTTTGGGTAAGTTAGAGATTTAGTTACTTTAAAGCTTTAATTTTTAGATTAAAAAAGGTAAAGAAAATGTTATTTTTAAGAGGTTTGGTTCATCAAAAGGAGTGTGTTAGGGTGTGGAAATTGTGTGTTTTGGTAGGAATCAGGAGTTTAAGAGTGCCTAGTTGTGCTTAGTTGTGACTAAGGTGGGAATTGTTAGAATTGCCCTGTAATTTATAGGATGTTGCCGAGTTGTTGAGTTGAATCAAAGCAACGATTCAATAGGAGAAGCTTATTGTGAATGTCGCAAATGAGCTATAGTTGAAGGAAGCTGAGTTGTTGATTAGAAGCAATTAATTAGAATCTTGGAGTAGTCTTTATTTGGATCATTTGGTAGAATCTAGGCAAAGTCAGGGTCTTGAGTAGATTTTTAAATTTTTTTAAGGGCTGTTACATGTATATGAAATGCCTTTCAGTTTATTATAAAGTGTGAAATTGTTAGTGTAAGCAATCAAATGAGAAACCATGGTGTTTGCAATTGAGGAAATGGTGTTTTGTTGTAATATAAGATGGGTGATATTAAAGTAGATTCGAATAAATTGCTGCAGGAAACAGTTTGTAGAGGAAATGGTCTTGAGGTGAGTTGATTATTGAAAAGTGAAAACTCAAATAGCTGCGGTGCTGTGTCCTTCGTGCATTCTCGCTGTAGCGATATGATATATACATCCTCAATGTATTTTGAAGGCTGCGGATAGAATCTTGTGCTAACGAATCTTCTTTTTGATCCTTATAATTACCCATGTCGGTAATATCATGGGAGCAGCAAAAACATTGTCAATATATTACACTAAGATTTAGGTTATCACAATTTTATGGAAAACACGCCCCCCCTTCTAAACCAAAACCTAGGACACCTGCTGCTTCATTTCAATTTATTGAGCTATAGAACTCCATTTGTTATTTTCAATCTTTTTTTTAGAGATTAGCGTGTGTATGCTCATAAATTATGCAGAATGTGATTTTAATAAAGATGATTAAATTTTTTTTGTTAGTTATGGATCATGTCCAGCAGAGTTACAATTCAATTTTCTTGTGCAGGAGATGCGCCACTTGTCATTGCTAGAGGTGGCTTTTCTGGAATATTTCCTTCTTCCAGTTCAAGTGCCTACACTTTGGCTATGATGACCAGTGTACCGAATGTGGTTCTTTGGTGCGACGTGCAACTAACCAAGGATGCAGCAGGGATATGCATACCCAACATAAAGCTAGAGAACTCAACCAATGTAGATGATGTCTTCCCAAAGGGAAATACGACCTATCTTGTCAATGGTGAATCAACACAAGGATGGTTTGCTCTTGACTATACCCTTGATGGCTTGACAAATGTCAGCTGTAAGTGATTTCTTATCAATTGATTCTAAACTCAGCATCTTAAAAAGAACTAGGCAACTGGCATGTGTTCATTCCAAATTAGAATGTCACCCACATTTTTTGGTAATTTTGTTGCTGGGATAGATCCAATTGGAATGTTGTGTTGGTCATTTGGATAATGAATACTCTTTGCTTCAAAATATATGCAACATAAGTTTGTTTAATGTACACACATACAGACCCTCTTACTATAAAACTTTTAGGAATTCCATTAAGTTCATTGATGAGTGCACATCAAAGTATAAAATCCAATGTGTTTAAATCAGTACTGACAGATTGTTTGTCAATTGGCAGTAAAGCAGGGCGTCCAGTCTCGGACAAACAGATTTGATGGTAATCTACTTCAAATTCTTCTTGTGGAAGATGTAGCATTGCAATTGAAGCCTCCGAGCTTATGGCTGAACATTCAAGTGAGTAAAGTGAACTAGTGATTGCAACTTATACTACATTTGAGTTTCCAGTCCATCTAGACAGTGGTTCCCCATATCTTAATTTTTCGACCGTAAGCCTTGTAACAAGAATTCAGAAGTCGCAAAAGATGCTCTTATTGCTGAGTATGGCCAAAAATGGAAAATGACCAGTCTCCAATCTTATGCATTCATGGGTCTTGCTGCTGGTAGCATTTTGGGCAACTTCTTTGGCGGTTATTTCTTACTCAAGACACAACCCAAGACCATGTTTCTTCTGTTCGCTCTTCTACTATCATTTCAGATGACTATTTCCTTGACTATCATTGTATTTGAGATATTATTTGATAGATTTTGACTCAATGTAATACATTTTCTTATTAATTACATTACTTTGCCTCCATTATTTGATAGATTTTGACTCAATGACTCAAAGTCATTTGATAGCAAAAAAAAAAAAAAAAAAAATTAAAAAAAAATTATTAAAAAAAAAAAAAAAAAAATTTGCCACGGTTTTAAACCGTGGCTAACTATTGCAACGTCTAAAAACCGTGGCTACCTTGCCACGGCTTATAACCGTGGCTAGGGTTAGCCACGGCTTAAAACCGTTGCTACTTAATTAGACACGGTTTAAAACCGTTGCTAGTATCCATACTTTATCACGGCTTAAAACCGTGGCTATTTTTGCCACGGCTAAAAACCGTTGCTATTCTTCTTGCAACGGTTTAAAATCGTGGCTAAATGCTGAAAATCACCACCCCTATTCAAGCAAAAAACCGTTGCTACAATGTTTAGCAACGGTTTATAGCCGTTACAAAGAATTTCGCGACGCCTCTGTAGCCCACGGCTCTTAGCCGTGGCAATGGGTTACGCCCATGGTATAGAACCGTTGCTAATGGGGGTTTTTGGTGTAGTGAATGTGTATAGCTCAAAAAGGACTACCAAAGAGCTGTGGGATTCCCTAGCACACAAGTACAAAACCGAGGATGCAAGCGTTAAGAAGTACATTATGGGCCAGTTCTTGGATTATAAAATGGTGGATTCAAAACCTGTGGTAAGTCATGTGCAGGAGCTGCAATTTATTATCCACGAGATACATGCCTGGGAATGCAGATCAGTTAATCTTTTCAAGTTGCCTCGGTAATAGAAAAACTGCCTCCTGCTTGGAAAGACTTCAAGAACTATCTCAAGCATAAAAGAAAGGATATGAGTCTTGAAGACCTGATTGTCCGTCTTCGCATAGAGGAGGACAACAGAGGATCCGAGAGGAGATTTACTGTCGCCACTGCTAAGGCGAATATCGTGGAGCATGGTGAGAGCTCCAAAGGCAAGAGGCTCGCAAAGAACATAAAAAATTGATGTCAAAAGGAGGGGTGTCCAAGAAGCAACAACCCAAGTTTCAGGGTAGATGTTTCAACTGTGACAAGACTGGTCACAAGTCGGCGGACTGTAGGCTATCAAAGAAAAAGAAGAATGAGGTCAATGTAATGGACACAAGTGATGACCTTGTTGTTGTAATCTCAGAAGTTAACTTGGTGGACTCAAACCCCAAGGAGTGGTGGCTAAACACTGGAGCAACCTGCCATGTTTGCTAAGATTAGGAATGCTTTTTCCAATCTGGAACTGATTGAACCTGGGGAGAAGTTGTACATGGGCAACTCCGCCACCTCGAAAATCAAAGGGAAAGGAATTGTCTTCCTAAAGATGACATCAGGAAAGGAAGTCAAGCTTACCAACGTGTTATATGTGCCTGACATCAGGAAGAACCTCATTTCTGGGACGCTACTGGATATTCATGGATTTAAAATTGTAATTGAGTCCCATAAAATTGTTTTGTCCAAAAATGGGATGTATGTGGGTAAAGGTTATGCAACAGATGGCATGATGAAAATGAATGTAATTGCCATCAACCGAAATGATATGAATAAAGAAAAGTCTTCCGTTTATTTGCTTGAGTCCTCTAACTTATGGCATGGTAGACTAGGTCATGTGAATTATAATTCTTTACGTAGATTAATTCACTTGGACCATTACCCACTTTTACTTTTAATAAACACAAGTGTGAAATTTGTATAGAGGCAAAACAAACCAGAACATCTTTTCAAAATGTTGAAAGGAAAACTGAACCCCTTGAATTAATCCACGGTGATATTTGTGATTTAAAATTTGTTCAAACAAGAGGTGGAAACAAATATTTTGTGACTTTCATCGATGACAGTACAAAATATTGTTATGTATATTTACTGAAAAGCAAAATGTGGTTGTGGAAAAATTTGCCATGTACAAGAAGGAAGTTGAAAATCAACTTACCAAGAAAATTAAAGTGGTGAGTAGTGACCGTGGAGGTGAATATGTGGAACCGTTTGGTGCTTTTTGTGCCCAACACGGAATTATCCATGAGGTCACACCACCATACTCTCCTCAATCTAACGGCGTTGCCGAGCGAAAGAATCACAATCTAAAAGAGAAGATGAATGCGATGCTCATAAGTTCTGGGTTACCACAGAACATGTGGGGGGAAGCTGTTTTATCAGCTAATTACCTTTTAAATAAGGTATCGCGAAAGGAAGTTGATAAAACTCCATATGAGCTATTTAAAGGAAAGAAATGTTCCTATAAATACTTGAAAGTGTGGGGGTGTTTAGCCAAAGTTATGGCTCCGACTCCAAAGATAATGAAGACAGGACCAAAAACGGTTGATTGTGTCTTTATTGGTTATGCACAAAACAATAGTGCATATAGGTTTCTTGTGTATGACTCGAAAAACCCCGATATTAACAAGAATACGATAATGGATCGGTCTAGAAATGCTATGTTCTACGAGCATGTATTTCCTTATAAATCTAAAGAAGATGAACCAAGCTCATCAAAACAGATTCTTGAGGATCTAGAGGAAATACCTCGTGAACAAGATGAAAGTTTAGAAGAAGAGATAGAAGAACTTAGACGAAGCAAAAGAGCTAGGGTAGAAAATTCATTTGGTCTTGACTTTCTAACCTATATGCTAGAAGCTGAACCTCAAACTTATAAAGAGGCTATAAGCTCAGTTGATGGTCCTTTATGGAAAGAAGCCATAAAGAGTGAGATTGATTCCATCATGCAAAACCATACTTGGGAATTGGTAGATCTCCCTCCTGGAAGTAAACCACTTGGCTCTAAGTGGATCTTCAAACAAAAGATGAAAGCTGATGGAACAATTGACAAATACAAGGCTAGACTTGTAATCAAATGTTATAGTCAACGTGAAGGTCTTAACTACTTTGATACTTATTCTCCTGTCACGAGAATAAGCTCCATAAAAATGATAATAGCGATTGCCGCTTTGTGAAACCTTGAAATCCATCAAATGGATGTAAAAACTGCATTTCTTAATAGAGATCTCGAGGAAGAGATATACTTGGAACAACCTGAGGGTTGCATAGCGCTTGAACAAGAAAGGAAAGTGTGCAAGTTGGTGAAGTCCTTGTATGGACTAAAACAAACACCTAAACAATGGCACGAAAAATTTGACAGTATTATGGCGTCAAATGGTTTCAAGATCAACAAGTGCGACAAATGCGTATATGTCAAAAACACAAAACATGGTTATGTTATTCTGTTGATGACATGTTCATTGTGGGAAGCAATGAACACATGATTAAATTGACAAAGGACATATTGAAGTCAAGGTTCGATATGAAAGATATGGGATTGGCTGATGTAATTTTGGGAATTAAAATTATAAGAACAGCTGAAGGATTTATTATGAGTCAGTCACACTACGTTGACAAAATTCTTGACAAGTTCTGCAAAGGTGATTTTGGCTTAGCTAGAACACCAATAGATATAAGCCAACACTTGTCAAAGAATAGAGATGAAAGCATCTCTCAAATTGAGTATGCAAGAGTGATAGGCAGTCTTATGTACTTAATGAGCTGTACAAGACCAGACATTGCCTTCCCTATCAGCAGGCTAGCTAGATATACGAGTAATCCAGGATCTGAACACTGGAAAGCTATCATGAGAATACTGGAAAGCTATTATGGTCTGCACTATACTAGATATCCAAAAGTTATTGAAGGGTACACCGACGCAAGCTGGATATCTAATATACAAGACTCAAAGGCAACTAGTGGATATGTATTCACTTTGGGAGGTGCTGCTGTCTCATGGAAATCCTCAAAACAAACTGTGATAACCAGATCCACTATGGAATCTGAGTTTGCAGCCTTAGATAAGTGTGGTGAAGAGGCTGAATGACTACGGCATTTCTTGGAGGACATTCCAAATTGGTCGAAACCTGTGCCTGCAATATGCATATATTGTGATTACCAATCTATGATTGGTAGGGCACTGAGTGCAATGTATAACGGTAAGTCTAGACACATACGTCGACGACACAAAACCGTTAGACAACTTCTCTCAACTGGAGTCATAAGTATTGACTACATAAGGTCTAAAGCAAATATTGCGGATCCGCTAACCAAAGGGTTACCCAGAGACCAAGTTGAGAAGACATCTAGAGGAATGGGACTTAAGCCCATGAAATTATAAAGTCGAGACAAAGGAAACCCAACCATGTTGACTGGAGATCTCAAGATCTTGGTTCAAAGGGACAACCTAATTGTTGAGACTGAGTGAGGTCACTGTGGGGGTCTCCCCAGTCCTATTTCTATGATGCAAACAGTGACACCCGTAGGAAAAGGTTATGCATTTCAGCTTTTAATAATTCTTATGCGTCGGAACTGTTGAATTTTCGAGTGGAGTAATGCGGGTTTACTCTTAAGTAAGAATTCACCTATGTGAGAGAGAAGTGGGGCCGCTTCAAATGAGGATTGCTGGGCTAAATCCTTTAGAAACTCTTGCAGAACCAGGCAGATGTTCACGGCCAAAATGAACATAATAATGAGAACTGAACTTGTGTCAAGAAGATATCTGTGTGAGATATGTGATCGTTTCTACAAACGGCAGAACAGTTCAAGGACATCGCATCTACTGATTAGCCAGTAAAGTTGACATGTCTTCACGAGGGAAGGTTCAAAGGTTACCCCTACCTATCCTATGCAGGTATCAACCGCAGAACCTATCACCATGTTTTGTCGAGTTCCGTCGAGTCGAGTCAAGTCCTATTCATTTCTGACGTCATTCAATTTCATTCATGTGGGGAATTGTTGGAAAATATGGTTTAACACCATTTTATGGGTGAATGAGAAATTGTCACTCATTGTGAGAAATTGAATAGCCTGGCATTAACTTTGGTAATACAAAAGGTTTTTTTATTAACTTTGTGCAAATGAAAAGCCAAAGGTTTTGGTTTTAATGGCATTCAATTGTTTGTTCCTCATAAACTCTATATAAAGAGCTATCATTCTCTCCTAAAGAAAAGATATAGGAGGTGAGCTTCCTCTATATTCTCCTCTCCATAATTTATTATTCCACTCCTGTTATTCTAACAAATTCCGGTGATAGACAAAGACTCCAGTTCAAGTTCGCCTGACACTAGACCTCTGGTGCACGGTGCTAGTTCGATAATCGTTGTATCCTGGGAGGTGTACGCTCATTCATTTCAGCACCCATGGGGGAGCGAATACACTTTAAGGACACTATCAAACAGGCCTCGACTCTCCTACATTTCTGGAGTTCCTCTGTTTGGTTTCGGTTCTTGTTAAGGTTCATTTTCTGTGTAATTATTTTTACTTGTTTTCTGTTCTGTCTGTTTATTTACGTTAATAATTTTTCTAACAACTTTCAACCAATTTAAACCCTCAATTGAGACTGATTCTCAACCTCATCAAAACACTAAAGTTGTAGTACTATGAGTTATCTAATAAACACAACTTGAATCACTTGAAAATGTTTTGAAACAAGAAAGTTATAATCATTTTACTAAAGTCGCACAAATCTGTCTTGCAATGAAAACGAGATAGTGTCCCTGACTTTCGACCAACTTATATGCTCAATCAAGATTGATTTTCAAGCTCCTCCAAACAAAATAATTGTATTACTCTGATTTATCTAATAAACACAACTTGAATCACATGAAAATGTTTGGAAATGAGCAAGCTATGGTCATTTTACTAAAATCGCGCAAATCTGTCTCGCAATGAAAACGGGATAGTGTTCCTGACTTTGGTCCAATTTTTGTGCTTGATTGAGACCGATTCTCAAGTTGATCAAAACAAAAAACTTGTAGTACTCTGAGTTATCTAATAAACACAACTTAAATCACATGAAAATGTTTTGAAATGAAAAAATTATGGTCATTTTACTAAAGTTGCGCAAATCTATCCGAAATGAGCAAGTTTTGAAATGTTTCGTTTGCAGCAAGGAATGCGGGGAATTTCAATTTTTCCACATTGGACGCTGCGAACGGGAATTTTTTATGAAAATAATTTATGTTCGCAGAGATCTCTGTAGGATTTTTGAAAAACCCCGCAATGATCACTGCGGTTCGCATGGGACTCTGCAGGGTTTTTCACGCATTGTTCTTTGCGAACAGAACAAAATGCTGCCATTTTTTTTGGTTATGAAACTTCAGTTTTCTAAGATTATTTTTCTCAATCTTTGCTTTGTTTTCTGACCTTATTCGTATTATCGCATCGAATCTAAATTTTGTCACTTTATTTTCTAACATTATGTTTTGACATGATGTTGCATTGTGTCATTATGTTCTTATAATGGGGGAGGGAAGAACCATTTGTCGATTTGAATTGTGAGGGAAAAATTGTTTGGATTTTTGTTTATATAGGTGGTGTAAGAAAATATGGTCATGTGAGAAAGGCAGTAATAGTGTGGGAGACTAGAATGGTTTGAAGAAAAAAAAATATGGTGAGGTTAAATAGTCGCTGCCTATTTTCAGTGATATTCAATGTGAAAATACTTGACAGAGTTGCATCAGTCTGCAAATAACTCCAATTCTGCCAATAACTCCAAGTTAGAGAAAATCAACACCGAGTAAAAGACTTTTGTCTCGAGGCACCAACTCTTCTCTATATTTTCTCCCTCTCTATTTCTAGATCTTGTATCATCTCTTCTCTATATTTTTCTCAATCATCTCTTCTCTATATTTTCTCCCTCAGTTGGACTT
>QNQO01003838.1:0-42723 GCA_003290165.1 Berberis thunbergii | reverse complement strand
AATGAATTACAAAGATATTAGACTAAGTGAAGTAAAATCCAAAAAACATCAAGTAAAACAACTTGTAAGCCAGATGCCCAAGTTTTGGATTATGGATATTCATAATAGTTTCTTAATGCACATAAAAGATACAGAATGCGCATTGTTTCAGGATAAAGAACCTATTGAAAGATGATAAGTGATATGGTTGAAGCAAGGACACATCTCAATGTTCAATTTGAAAAAGAGATGAAACAAGCATGATTAAAAAAAACTCGTCTAAGAACAACAGAAAGAAAATCACGTCGCTTCTAACTCACATGCTTATAGAAGCATGTTAATGCATTGTGCTTCATTCTCCTCCTTCATTGGTAGAGGTGGTAAGCATAGTAAAAACACAAATTGGCTAGGAAAGAGTATAAACAATTGGATCACAACTGAAATGATTATCAAACTAAGTGCAGGGAACAGGGTGATTCTTCAATCCATAGAATGTGTCATGCAGGGTGATTCTCAATACACAAATTGTGTTGGTTTTTCAGTTTTGACACCATATACTTAATTAAACTAAGTCTAAAATATGAAATTGATTTGCTTCATGAAGCAATCCACACTCTAATTTAGACTCACAGATCATGAACTCTGAACTAAACAGAGATTAAACCCTCAAATTTCACCAAATTCAACTCAAAGACTCAACTTTTCACAAATTCCTTACCAAACCAAGCAGAACCCATGAATTCTCTAAACCCAAAAAAGCACAAAACAAAACCCATCAAAGCAAAACTCGAGAAAAACAACACAAAACTATTAAAAACCCTTGCCTTGACAAAATCATGCAAATCAACTTCACCCCCAAGGCAGAACATAGAGAATTCTCAATCAAATAAGTAACCCCATGTTGAATATTCCACAAATATAATGAAAAATGTTTGAACTTGACAATAATTCAGTCAGTTTAATGTACCTTTCTTTGTGGGTCTGATTTCAGTGTGAAGAAAGTTCAAACAAAAGACAGTAGGCTGAGTGAGTGGCAACTGAGAGAAAGGGTCATTCACTTCTCTGCAAAACCAATTTGCATGAAATGATAGAGAAATGAGAAATGATTTCACGACAAGTTCTTCTCTTCTATTTGTTCTCACATACAAAAAAAGAACAAAAAAAAAAAAAAAAAAAAAAAAACGTCAGGAACCCTAGATCTACAAACCCTAGATCTAGAAGAAATCAAGAAGAAATCAAGAAATTTCAAGTTTCGGACTTACCTTTCGCGGGTTTGATTCCAGTTGCTTCAACAATTTCTTCAATTTGTTCTTCCTCTTCTTCTTCTTTTTTCTTTTCTTCTTCTTCTTTTCTTCTTCTTCTTCTTCTTTCTTCTTCTTCTTCTTCTTCTTCTTCTTCTACTCTCTCGAGTCTCGATTCGCCCTAGATTCGGTTTCTCTCGACAGCTTCGATTCGCCAGAATTTCCCCCAACAGTTTCGAGTTTCGACAGTTTGTGAAGCTTGAGTTTCGATTCTTCTTCAAACAATTTGAGTTTCCCCCAAAAATTTTGGCTCCGATGAATCCCGCCCAAATTTTGGCTTAGCGAAATTTTTGGCTCGTGCCTGGGAGCTCCCGAACGCGTGCCAGGGGGTGTCCAGGCAGCCACCCAGGCGCACCTCCCAGGCCAGCTAGAATTTTTGAAAAAAAAAATGGCAACGAAAGAGGTGTCCTGTCCTTTTTTCTCCTTAGGGGTTGTAAATGGAGTTTAATCTCTTGATCTTCTTTGAAGATGACATTGAGAATGGTTTGGAACGATCAGACACTACAAAAAAAAAGTAAATTCAGCAATGACGTTTTACTGTTGCTAATTATAAAAAAAACCATAGCTTAAATAGATCAGCAACAGCTCAACGACCGTCGCAATACCATAGCTATTTCAATTGTCGCTGCAGTATAACAACAAAGGTCTACTATTTCGTAGCTAACTGGCAACGGTTTATAACCGTCGTTAAGTTGCAAATTTAGCGATGGCTTCAAACCGTTGCTAATTTGCTAAGTTGCAAATTTAGGTACGACATTTGCCATTGCTAACACTAACTTACTGTAGCTAAAAAAATTACTAATGAATTTTTTTTAATGGAATTAGTTCTTTCTATTAATTTTCATATTTCTCATTGTCTTTTTTTTTTTGTCATTCAGAGTAAACATTTTAAACCTGGATACAATTATATTAATTTTCACCGTAAATGATGACATACACTAATCTTGTTTGTATAATAAAAAAACTTGTCCATTACAAAAAAATACAATCCCAAACAACTTTATACTCTATCAACCTCAGATTAAAATTGAGATGATAACTCACTTAAACTTAAATAACTACATAAATTATAATGATCGTCTATGGGACATACAAAAATGTACATACAACAATTCATGTGATCTTGCACACCATATCGATCATCCTACAAAATGTGTTCTACTTCAAAATTTCATATCTTCCACTTCAAAACCAATATCAATTCAGCAACACCTAAACTTGTAAAATTTGAAAGAGCAATGCATGAGAAACGTATTGAATGCTTAAGCTATGTAATACAAATCTCATAAAGTTGCAAATTCAAATGGAGACTCTAATTTACAACTAAGATGCCTTTTTACATTACTAATCAAACACATTAAACTAAGCACTTCAAACTATCCGGAAACCGATCTAAATGAATTAAACTAAGCACAGACTAACTTTCAAGAATGGGGAAAACAATTGTTATATCAAACACATTACCATCATTCTCATCATCTTCCCCACCTCCGATTCACAAACAACCTTCCTTGAGCCCCTTCCCCTTCCTGCAGCCTTTCTCTTCTTATTCCCCTTCTGTCCATGTGACCCACTGCCATCAGCTCCTACCCTCGGCTTCTGTTTGAACACTCTATGAATAGATCGAACAAGCGACCCAAAGGCGATTGGGGTAACATAGTGAAAATAGTAGAATTGGGGAAGAGAGGCTGGTGAGATAGACTTGGGAAAAGCTTAAATGGCGAGATGGGTAT
This sequence comes from Berberis thunbergii, assembly GCA_003290165.1. Classification (NCBI taxonomy): domain Eukaryota; kingdom Viridiplantae; phylum Streptophyta; class Magnoliopsida; order Ranunculales; family Berberidaceae; genus Berberis; species Berberis thunbergii. Next base: position 39,710 of record QNQO01003838.1, on the reverse strand, counting down.
TGGCCGAATCCATTGTAACAACGATTGGGTCGACGAGAGAGGCAGGGGAAAGATTCTTTGATGTGAATTCCTCCCAAATTTGATCGATGTCTTCAGCATTTAGGGCGTCTTGAAAGAGGGATTGGATGTCTAAGAGTGTTGATTTTTTCTAAAAATCCATTAGGGACGGCTTATACCATAGCTGCCAATTTTTATTTGTAAAACTTAGCGACAACTAATATACCATGGCTAAATGGTTTTTTTGTATGTGTATATATATATATATATTTTCAAGAAAATCCATTAGGGACGACTTATACAGTAGCTACCAATTTTTATTTGTAAAACTTAGCGACAACTAATATACCGTCGCAAATGCTTTAATTAGCTACAGTTTGTTCTGAATTTAGCCACGATTTTCCCGTCACAAGCACATTTTTTATAAATATGGTCTCGGTCTGCTACCAAAAACATTAGTGACGGTATTTGCCGTCGCAAATTTTTTAATTAGAGACGGAACAGACTACCGTCTCTAATATTTGTAGCTATTAAGTATTTTTTTGTAATGAGATCTTCCCTTGGTTACCAGGGAAATCCATTAGACGTCTGAGGGACAAGTATTGTTCAGTTTAATCATGGAGTTGCATGGAGCAAGTAATTTTGAGGGTACCGAAAAAATATATATATATATATATGTATGCACATCTTTGGTTTTTTTATAGCCATTTGAAGGGCCGGGTTAAGTGATTTATCTTCAAACTGTGCACTTTTAAAATTAGTCAAAGATCAATAATTCTAGCTGGCCTAGGAGGTGCGCCTGGGTGGCTGCCTGGACACTCCCTGGCACGCGTTCGGGACCCTCCCAGGCACGTGCATGATGAAGGCGGGATTTCGATTCGCCAAAATTTTGGGGAAAAATTTCGAACCCTAACTCTTTCAAAACAACATTTGAAACCGAAAATTTGGGACAGTTGTTGCAGAGAACATTTTGTTGTTGAAGAAGAATCGATCTAGAAAGAGAGAGAAAATAATCGAGAGAGTAGAAGAAGAAGAAGAAGAAGAGGAAGAAGAAGAAGAAGAACTTGTTGAAGTTTCTCAAATCAGCGACCCATCTCACTTAGAAACCCGCGAAAGGTAAGTGCCAAACTTGATTCTTCTTGATTTCTTCTAGATCTAGGGTTCCTGACGCTCTAATTTTTTTTTTTTTTTTTTGTATGTGAGTTATATGAGCATTAGTTTGTCTTGATTTCTTCTAGATCTAGGGTTTGTAGATTTAGGGTTCCTGACGCTCTAATTTTTTTTTCTTTTTTGTATGTGAGTTATATGAGCAGTAGTTTCTCTTGATTTCTTCTAGATTTAGGGTTCCTGACGCTCTAATTTTCCTTTTTTTTTCTTTTTTTGTATGTGAGTTATATGAGCAGTAGTTTGTCATAAGTCTCAGTTTCAATTTGTGATAGCATAAAAAACTGAGTAATGCTCGTAACCCTGCAATGTGGATGGCAAACACCATAGTCCTAATTTATCTCCAAATGAGATATTTTTTTTGCAAACACCATGCATCTGTGACTTCTACAAAATTTGATATTTATTTTGCAGAACTTCTGTGTGTTTCATTCCAAATATTTATTTGATACTGCTTTGAATCCATAACTACTGAGAGATCACATTCAACTTACGAAGGTTTAGGGAAAACAATTTCAAGGCACTTCAATAGTCCTAACTGTCTTATGGAAATAGTTTATAAAATTTTGAGTCAGGGATTAATATTATTGGTAGATGTGATCATTTTTATTGCAATTTCCAATTTGTTAGGAAAGCATTTATTGTGATCAGTGCTTGAAGCTTGATTTCGTATTGTTTAACTTTTTAGCATGAAGCATCACACTTTTTGGGTCAGTAAGAGATAGATGTCCTGAATATACGGAACAGAAAAATAAATGCCTATGTGAATATTTTCTTTGATGTGATTATCATTTCCAAATATTGATTTCAGAATCCTAAGTTTGATGTTTTTGTTTTAAACTCTAAATGGTTCTAGTTCCATTTCTTCTTAAGCCCTGTTTGTTGTGATTGCAAAGCAGAGTAAGTCATTAGGAAGCATTACTAATTAAATTCACATTGACAATACAAAAACTCGTTTTGAGGAGAAACGTACATGTCTATCAAAAATTAAAAACAGTATATTGCACCAAAAAAGTCTAATTGTTTTCCATTAAAATCTCACCATGATCCTCATTAGTCATCCTGGGGATTCCCTATATAATTCCAACTTCTCGACTACTATGTGGTGGATCTCTTCAAGATAAGTTTAAAATTCACATTAACAATTCAATTCATACCCATGCATGTATGATGTGCATATATATGACTCGATCACATAGATTACATGCATGTTCATATGATCAAGAGGTGATATTGCAGAGCCAAGGGTTGGACTTGTCAAGCATTGACCACATAACTTGAACATCCTCATATCCACATGCCATGACTTCTTCATGTAAATGATCCATCACTCTACTATCATTCCCTGCGATGAACAATGAAAAATAATGTAAACCCAACCTCCTTGTGATAAAACTTCTCCCAATTTCATGTACACAAGGCATGCAACAATAAGTTTAAAAATAGAATGACCAAATAGTATTTGCTGCATTAAGAGATTGATGTAATTGTTGGTGTATTTTCATGTGATTTTAGATAATATGGTAAATGGAATTGAATTGTGTGAATGTTATAAGGTTTGGCTTGCTATGCATCTTGCTTGATATGTTCATTTTCCATAATGAGTGTTGTTGTTACTTGAAAAGAGCATTCTGTCGAAATAGAACTACATGAATTTTTTTTTTCAAAAACCTTTCAGGAATGGATAGTGTAGAAGAGAATGAATTGATGGAAAATGAAGAAAATTTAGAAGAGATAATGGATCCCACAGAAGGGATGCAGTTCAACAGCATTAATGAGTACCAACGATATTTTCATGATTATGGTAATAAAATAGGATTTCCAGTGAAAATAAAGAATACGGAAAAAGATGAAAATGGAAAACCTATATTCATGACGCTTGCATGTGGTCTGGGCAGCATAAAAGTCTATCACAAAATGTTGTAAAAAAACGGGGTACAACTAAATGTGGATGTTTGGCTAAAATTAGAGGTAAAATTTACCCTGATGGAACAGTGTCAGTGACAAAGGTACACTTGATCACAATCATGAATTGAGCCCTGGAAAATCTAGATTTTATCCGAAAAATAGAGTTATGAGCTCGTATGTGAAGAAGAAGCTGGATTATAATGATAGGGCGGGTATTAGGCCAAATAAGAGTTTTAATTCATGTGTGGTTGAAGCTGGTGGTCATGATAGCCTGCCTTTTTCTCAAAAAGATTGTTACAATTATCTGGATAAAATGAGGAGGTTGAGGCTTGGGGAAGGGGATGCGGAGGCCATTCATAACTACTTCCAAAAAATGCAAGCTAACAATGTTGAGTTCTTTTATATGTTGGATTTGGACAATAAAGGTAGATTGAGAAATGTCTTTTGGGCTGATGCATGGAGCAGAGCAGCTTACAAGGAGTTTGGAGATGTTGTTACCTTCGACACTACATACTTGACAAATAAGTATGAGATGCCATTTGCTCCTTTTGTTGGGGTGAACCATCACGGTCAATCAATTCTTTTCGGATGTGGATTGATATGTGGTGACCATTGAAGAGTTTGTTTGACTTTTCCAAACTTGGTTTGTGTGTATGAATGGCAATGCTCCGACGCTATAATCACTAATCAAGATAGGGCAATGAAGAGGGTCGTTGAAATTGTATTTCCCAACACACGACACAGATGGTGCTTGTGGCTTATTATGAAGAAGTTGCCTGAAAAGTTGTCCGGTTGCAATCAATATGATGCAATAAAGTTTGCAATGCAAAGAGCAGTTTACAATTCCTTGTCTCATGAAGAATTTGAAGTAAATTGGCATGGTTTCATTGAGAAATATTGTCTGCAAGAAAATGATTGGCTGAAAGGATTATATCTTGATAGAATGCTTTGGGTGCCAACATATCAAAGATCTACTTTCTGGGCAGGGATGTCTTCAACTCAAAGGAGTGAAAGCATGAATGCTTTTTTTGATGGTTATGTAAATTCGAAGACCACTTTGAAGCAATTCGTTGAACAATATGAGAATGCACTACGAAGTAAGGTTCAAAAGGAAACTGAAGCAGACTTTAAATCGTTTCACCGACAGATCCCTTGCATTACTCCTTATGCAATAGAGAAATCTTTTCAAACTGCCTATAGTACAAAAAAATTTAAGGAGTTCCAAGAAGAGATTGCAGGGAATATATGTTGTACAATTCGTAGTGAAGTTATAGATGAGAGTGGCTTTGAGGTGTACATGTTAGACAAGACTTGGTGATAGGAGATAAACAACGTTCAGTCAATTATATAGTATATTTTTAACGTTGCCGACTTCAATATCAAGTGTAATTGCCAATTGTTTGAGTTCAAGGGGATCTTATGCAGACATGTATTGAAAGTATTGTTTGAAAGAGATATTCATGCTGTACCAGATAAATATGTCATTCGGAGGTGGAGGAAAGATGTGAAGAGGGCGCATACAAAGGTTAAGATTGTTTATTCAAATTGGGGAATGAAGCCTGAAAATCAAAGGTTTGACAAGATGTGCAGTCACTTCAATGAAATGGCCGAATACGCCGCTGAGGATGAAAAGAATACATGCCAAGTTCATGAATGGATCACTTTGAAAATGGAGCAACTCAAAACTGATGATGGTGTTGATTCACATGGGTTTATGGAATTTGGGTCCAACACTACTAGTTCTGGGATGCAATCCAACATTCATAGTCCATTACCGGTTCGTAGCAAAGGTCGACGCTCTAATTCAAGGATGCAACCCACAGATGAAAAGATTCGAAAAAAATTACAAAGGAAAAAAAATAAACAAGCAAATAAAGATCAGGCCCTTGAGAAGAATGTGGTATGTTTTGCAAAATGTTTTTATGAATATTTAATTTTTTAAGTCTAGAATATTAAATTTTATGTACACGTCATTTGTAGGGTTGTTCCCAGATTGGAAGGCCTGGGTTAGAATATATGACACCTCATTCACTAAACCCAAATACACATGTTTGAATTTAATATATTTACTGACGCGTATTATCACTTATGATTGTTCACTTATGATTTGTATTTGACAACTTGAAGGATCAAACAATGCTGTCACAATCTGGTATTCCAATCTCATTCATGGATCCATATTTTTCATTGATGTCATAGGTATATATTCTAACCAAGGGGTCACACTATTTTTTAGTACTATTGCAATTATTATATATATATATAATCATTTTTTTTTTGCAGCCACGCCTTCAAGATGAGTTGCTGAAAATTTAAATGCTGCGAAGATGCTGAAAATGTTGTGAAGATGCTGAAAATGATGAGTTGAAGCAGTGAAGATGCTGAAAATGAATATGCAACAATGATGAAAAATGAAGATGCTGAAAATGAATGCTGAAAAACTCTCCTTAATGCTGAATGCTGAAAATTCAAAAATGCTGATAATTGCCTGTTAGATACTTTTCTGTCAGATTGTTGTTTATTTTTCATGAAAATACCAGTGGTGAGCATTTGGCCACTGCAAACTAGATGATGTATCATGAAAAATGCTGATAATTTGGCCACTGCAAACTAGATGAAAATACTTTTGTCAGATTGTTGTTGTTTATTTTTTTGTCAGATGAATGCTTGTTTGATGGAAGTAGATGAAAAACGCTTGTTTATTTTTCTGTCAGATGAATGCTTGTTGTTGCAAACTAGATGAAAAATGTTGATAACTGAAGATGAATGGTGCTATAGAATTATTAGAATCTGTCAGATGAATGCTTATTTTTCTGTCAGATGAATGCTTATTTTTCTGACCAGATGTTAGGCCCCTATTAGGCAGTCCGTTAGGTGCTATGGAATTATTAGAATCTGTGAGGTGCTCTGTGAGTTCACTCTGTGGCAGTTTGTAGGTGCTCTGTTAAATATAAGTTAAATAGAAGTCTCTGTTAGTTATGTTAGTAAGAGTGCTATAAATAAGAGATTAGAAGTAGCCATAAGGATCATTCATTGAATTGTAAAGTGTTACACATCAATCTTTCTCTATCAAATACAATTCTTTCTCTATCAAATAGAAGTCTCTGTTACAATTCTTTCTCTATCAAATACAATCCTTCATTGAATTCACATCAATCTGAACATCTGTCAATTGCACTACAAGATTCAATGCAGCAGTTCTTGAGCTTGTTCTGTAGATCTTGCTTAATTGAATTGCTTCAATTGATTACCTCCTACAGGAAAGAATACAAAGATAGGTTAGATCCTATCACCAGACTGTGTTTTGTTCCATCTAAGAGCACAAGATTGCCATCCTGGCCAATCCGTAGAACTCCTGAGGTGTCCAACAGTGGGTTCTCTCTGTTAGCAACCCATACCACCTTCGCAATAAAAGAAACTAAGCAACACAAACAAACAAAGAGAACTTAATTTTGGATTTTCCATCTCGCTGCAGGAAGATGAAGTTGTTGAGAACAAGATAACAACAAACTAGCTCAAGAATTATTCTCCAAACAATTGATCAAAGCACTGAATTGCTTAGTACATTAACAAAGTAGACCACATAATCATTGTAATATGAAGTATTTCGATCCAAAATTTTCTTAAATAATTAGATTTCATATGTTATATTGCAAGTTATAATATGTTTGCATTCATCCTATCAATAAAGTTAAATGCACCTACTTTCTGACTCTTACCATAATGATAATAATTTTGGAGTAATGTAGAGATGAGAATGAAAAAAAAACAGTGATGAGAAAGCCATCCGTTTACATGTTCATTTGCACTCTATGGTTGGAGATGCTTTACATGATTATAATTGGAGTTTGATCATAAAATTAGTAGCGACTCTTGCCAGCTTCACAAAATTTGAAGAGATGTTCTACACGGTACACTACACATAAAATGACCATTAGCAACGGTTTTAACTGACTGTGGGGAAACCCATTGGCATGGCTTAGAACCATGGGCTGTAGGGGCGTCGCTAAATCCTCAGTCACGACTAAAAACCGTGGCAAATATATGTTAGCCACGGTTTTAAGCCGTGGCCAAGAATAGCCACGGCTTAAACCCGTGGCAAGTCCTAGCCACGGTTATAAACCGTTGCAAAGGCTTTAGCCACGGTTTTAAGCTGTGGCAACAGTTATCCACGGTTTTTAGCCGTGGCAAATTTTTATTTATTTTTGGTTATTTTTTTTGGGTCACGGTGTTAAGCCAATGCCGTTCTACTGACATTTTGACCACTATAAGCCAATAAATAAGTGATCAAAGTCGGGTCACATGGAACAAATATATTGATCCCACTTCATACCATGGGACTAAATATTTTGGTACTTCTGGGTGTGAATAAGAGAAGAGTGAATCAATATCAATTTGGTTCCATTGACCATCAACTGGAGTAATTTTGATTTTCGATACAATTTATTGATGACAAACATCATGTACAAATCAGGAAATACAAATTAAACCATCCACCTCAGATTTATTACATTGCACAACAATATCATCCTCACTAGCAGTATTACGTATAAACACATTAAAATTAAGTAAAATCAACAGCTTGTGCAGCCAAATCATCAGCTTGTTTTCTGCAAGAGAAAAAAACAGGAGAAGCTTAGTATTCAGACTGTCAACATGCACCAATTTCATCATTGTCATAAGATTACTCTCTAAGACTAATGAGACATGCTAGGATATTGAGCCAACTACAGTATAAATAATGACAGCATCAGCTCATTGCAGTTACGAGTTTTCCACTTATTTGCCAAATTAGTTATCAAATGATCTGAAAGACTACGTCTTCAATTCACCTTGTATGTACACTGGCTCAGCTGGAAGCATTGTATGCCCACAACATCAAGGTATGACAACAATGAAGTGAAAATGCAGGAAATGCGATTTTCTTATTCCTAAGTATGCATAATAAGAAGTGACTAAAAAGTTCCAATGCCAAAGCAAATTGAAACCTACAAAGGCATAGTCGCAATCACTTGCAGACTTGCTAACAGACCTGCTAACCAACCCAAACTTGCAGAATACCATCCAGACTTGCAAACATAGCATTACTTGCATGCTCTTGTATTCTTCAAAAGACCTCAATGTTTTGCTGATTTGGCAAATAAGTGGAAAATGATGAAAGATTAGAAGAAACATGAATCAAAATGATGAAAGAGCATTTAAATAAAACTCCAAATACCTAAGGTTGAGAATAGGCTGCCTGGCCAATGATCCAGGCAAAGCTACCTCTTCCTAGACATGCTTAGGCATTGACTCTCATAGATATTAAGTAGTCAAATGAAAAAGTTGGAAAATATGAGGATAGAATAAAAGAAAGAGTAAAAAAAACATAATACTTCAACACACAAGAAATACATTCACAAATCACCTGCACTGTCTTCCAAGACCCATCTCATCAGCCCAAATCCCATTTAGCTTATTGTTATACAAAGATAGCATCCATTGCAACCCAACCTGCAAATACAGAGGACTAGTCAACTCAAAATACCTACATTGAGCAGAAGAAATAAGAAACGACTAAAAATGAATAAACCAACAAAACTAAAGAGGTTGCAACCCACAAGCTGATAATCTCGCAAAGTCCCAACACGTAGCATGGAAGGTTGTCTAATGACCTTCTCATTCACAACACGAGCAAGATTATAATATCTGGTGAGAAAAATACAAAACAAAAATCAGCCCAGAGAAATACAACAAATTCAGAGTTGATCGATTTTTACAAGAGTATATATGGTGAGTGTGCAGGTGTGAAATGAGAGGCATGGAGAGTGCAATGAAGTAACCTTTTCACCTAAGAACTTGTAAAAAGAACACAAGATTGGTGGAGTTTGTTGATTTACATTCTTAGGGGTATAGGTCTCAAGAACATAAAAGATTCTTAGAGATGAAAAAGATGGAATGTTCTCTGTGGCCTCCATGTCTTTCATTGCTTTTCATTTCCTTGGCTGATGGCTTTGTGGGTGGGGGTGGAGCCATAAGTTTCTTCTATTAGATCTTCTCCATTATATCCATAACGTACTGAACTTCATCAGGTCGCCGTCTGAAATTGTCAATGGCGACATTGTCACATACTTCAACCCCATTTCATAGCAGTACTTGAGTAGGGACATGAGAGCCAAGAAACCAACCTTGTGACCTGCCCTTCTCTAAGTGGATTTCTATTTGAGTACAAGATCCAATAAAATTATACCAAAACCCCATTGCCTCATATAGAATCTAAGCAAAATAAGGAAAACCCATCAACAAAAACTGAAACTTAAGAGACTCCATTAAAAAAAAGGATCAATTATTGCAAAAAAAAAAATATTGTTCGAGTACCTGGAGTTGAGGAAGTTAAAGTTGTTGAGCTTCTATGGTTCACTTGAGCTGATTTGAAGAAACAACAATTACCCATACTTGCTTGACCTTTCTTCTTCCCTCCTTTTTGTTGATTCTACTCCCAAGTTGCACAAACAATCAAACAAATCAATTGCAAAGCCCTCATTGGAACAATGTCAATAAATAAGTAATCATAGTCACACGAGGCATGTAATTAGACGACAGACATGTTGGAACATGATACCCATTACAGTTTCATCATCAGAGACATGTAACAAAAGAGAAATGAACAATGAAGATAAAGAGTTTGAGATGATACCTAAACAATGATTCTTGAACTAGGTTAGATGGCCACCACATGTAAGGAGAATCAACACGGAACTTTCTGAATAGGCCAGCCCATTCGTAACCAAGCATCTATTCTCCATCAAGAATCGACAAAAGACTAATTTCAAAATGAATACATAATTTGATCTATTCATCTAGTTAACATGGGTGAAAAATGAAGCTTCAGTGTTGCATTGAATTCATAGTTTGAATCTCAACATTTACATGCAGGGACATGTCTAAAGATGTAAGAATTTCGATGAGATCGTAATGGATCAATTTATCAAGTTCATGATAATCAGGCTGTCAGATGAACCTGCTCAATTGGGCAATCATTCACTTCTTCATCTGTATACAAAGATTAGAACTTCGGTTAAAATGACATTTACAACAAATAGTTGAAGCAAGTCTGGCAACTGAAGTGACCTGACCTGAAATTTCAGCTTTCGGAGTCACTGTATCCCGCTTCTCTGCACCATTCATCCTTCAAAAGTTTTGGACTCAATGAAGCTATTTTGATGAGTCTGCAGTCATGTCTGATAGTAATGTTATAACCTACATAAAAAAATAATCATTTTCAGGCAAATAACCCTATCAACCTGCAAATCTGCCATGAACTCAGCTCAACCTACAACCTGAAAGCGTCGTTTCAGCGTTGCAAGAAGTGTGCAAGTCATTCACAAACAATACCAGTATGGGTGACAAGTCATTCACAATTCATTAAACCTACAAGTTGGGAATAGTCGATGTTCTGCGTTGAAATAAGCATGCAAGTTGCTGAGACACTTCACATTAAAATTATGACGTATTAGAATGATCTTCAAGCTGGATCGAGAGGATATATAGCATTGTCATATGAATATTCACAAACTCTGCAGGGTCCAGTTAATGGTGGAACAAAAGCATAAATGCATTCATTATATTCCTTTTCTTTGACAAAAGCATAAATGTATTCATTCATATTCATACTACGATATACTTCAGTATGAACTGATAACATTGTTCACACATTTTGTAGATCACTTTTCTCAAACCTGATTTAGTGTAGTGAGGCGACCTCAAGACGCTTTGGTGCTATTTCAGCTACAAAACAGGTACCGGTTTATCCATTTACATGTCATAATGTTTAAAATCATAAATTTTCTCACCATTTTGTCTACAACTAATAGAAAAGATTAAAAAAGACTTTCCACATAGGAAAATACTCCATTTCGTATCCTGTGGATAGTCTTCCAAAGTCAAGTGCCAAAGCTCCCTATGAAAAGGTTTAAACATGGAAATGTTGGAACATATTTGACAAGAAAAGCTTATAAATTTAGAAATGAAATACACATTATTGAGAATAAACAGAGTACAGATGAAGCAAACCTGTGCAAAGTATATGGCAAGCCATCCTGCAACACAAAAAGCAACTGACGTTCTCATTGCCTGTGCCCCATTTCAAAAAAGAAGCGATGACTTGAGTATCTTAGGAACACAAAAAGTCCCATTCAGGTTAGTGTTGAATACAAAGGACTATAGTTTTCCTTACCCCTTTCGGCTTATGAAATCAGCTATTGGCCCACTTGTAATTGCACCGATCATTGCACTAATTGTCAACAGACTGAGGTGGCTCCAACAGGATAGAGAGAAGGTTTCGGCAGCTAGAACATATAAGTTGGCTCTGTGCACCTGAGAAACGAGATACCAGTGACAGAAAAAATTCAAATAGGAATCTGCCGGCGGCATTTAGAGTTCCAATGACATTAAATTTGTTCAACATTTCTCAATGTTGTTAAACCAAAGAATCTCAATTATATCACATTGTATGAATCAAGATTTTGATCCAAACACAATCATTCCTCAATAATAACCTATGCATGTGGCATAGAAAACATTTGATTCAACAAAATATAGGCATTGCTTTGGAGCTAGAAAACTTGAAAATTTTTAAAAAATAAAAATAAAGAGACAATACCATTTGGTTGCGGTGGCGGGGGCAGGGTATATGGAGCTGGAGGAATTGGATATGGAGCAAGAGGAACTGGCATTGCTTATCTACAAAGGTGTCTTTGTCCCCCCCCCCAAGCTCTTCAAAGGCTTGCAGCCTCAAGCAGAGGAAAAGAAAACCCTTTTTCCCATCTTCACTACTTCTACAAAAGCAAAAGTACAGATGAATAAGCTAGAAAACAAAAAGGATCTTAGAAATCATTACAAATAAACAAATTGACCAATACCCATTATACAATCTGCAATTTTCAGCTAAAACACTGAATATAGAAACCAAATAATGGTGAAAGAAACAAAGATGACAAAAGAAATGGTTTATTAGAATATCAAGCTAAGTCAATCATTTACATTGTTAAGCTTTTTCATTTAAGTCGTCGTTTTTGTTCGAGTGTTTATCTTCATTGTTAGTAGGGTAACAACCAAAGATAATTATGTCGAACAAAATGAACTGATCAACTAATGTAATTTGGCATACAAAGCCCAAAAAGAGTATAAAACAGTCCAACATCAAATGTAATTTAGCTACCATTAAAACCAAATGTAGGGTTGACAGAACGACATCAAAAGGAAGGTTAAGCCAACAGCAGATAGAATCAATACAGTGAGAACAATTGTAAAAACCAATCCAACAGCATAGCGGATGTAACCGAGTAAAATTGGAAAAAAACAGAATCAAAAGAAACTAATTCTTAGAGTATCCAATTCCTAAGACAGAAAGGGGCAGAGAATCGGATTTCACATGCTAAACAACTTTACTTTAATGTCCTTCCAATTTTGCAAAATTGCGCAACCAACAACTCAATCTCAACATAAACGTTCTGTCAATATATATTCTACATTCAGCTGAAGAATACAACATATAGATCACAAAAACTCTAATAAGAATTCAAGTCTCAAGAGCACATGAAGACCAAACAAATGAGGCAAGGATCGAATTGGTGTGAAAATGGATCTGAACAAACTCGAATCATCATCAAACATGATATTAGGCATACTTAAACCCCCAAAAAAGTGAAAATGATTTCAAAGATATCAAATTATCATAACACCAAGACATTGGACAAAACACTTAAACATGCAATTCAATCAACAAACTGTAAGTACAAAACACTTTGATTGTTTCCAATTATTTGTCCTAAATCTCACCTTGTGAACCATCAAGTTCCTGAAGTGCACTAATGAAACGGCGATGCAATTCCGGAGACCAACATCTCCTTTGCTTCCTCTGGGATTGCTGCGATTGTGGTTGTGCAGGAGTTATCACTCTATCTACTTGCCCCTTTGTCATGAAAATAGACGATTACTCTCCGGGAACAAAGATGATGAATCGGTAAGTGAAGTTGGAGTTTTCAGTCCAGGAAGAAGAGAGAAAGACCAGACACTGATGATTTTTCCTCTTTTCTTCCTTATTCTTGTGCACTATAGAGGCCTCAGTGTATCCCTTAAACGGCGCAAATGCCCCTTCCCCACTCCAGTACTTGCATGAAGTGTTTTGATTCTTAGTCACAGAAACTCGATCTTCTTCAACTCTCTATAATCAAAATAATCAAAACACCATTACAAATCAATCTCTAAAAAAATCAAAATTAACAAAAAAATAATAATTTAAATCAAACTTCTTTACCTCTTCTATCTGCTTTTTATCACCATTAATTATATTAGAATCAAAACAATAGCCATTTGAACTCCAGAGCTGAGCATAACTCATCCAGCTCTTCTTATCTTTATAATCTTTATCAACTTTCTCCCCTCCACCTTCATCAAAATTCCTCTTTAATGGCAAAAACTCTTCAGTAATCGGCTTAGCTTTCGACAAGATCGAACACTGCCTCGCCTCATCCTTCAATGTCACAATAGCTACAATCCAAGTCAAAAACAAAAGCAAATCCATTAATAAAAACCCACCAAAATAAAAACCCAATCTCCAAATCAATCAACAATTCCAAATTTTGACGAAAAAACCCAACTTACCATCATTTAACATGAGCATACAGAGAGGAAGCTCTCGCTTGAACACTTTAATCTTCTTCATCTCTTCCTCTAACAATTCTTAGATGCTTCTTCTACTTGTGATTTGGACAGGAGAGAAAGAAATCGGCTGGAAAGAAGAAACTGACAATGGAGTTCCAATTTCATGTTCTTCTTCTCAAACTTTCACAAACTTTCTTCTTCTTTCTTCTTCTTCTTCTTCCTCTATCCTCTCCTTTTTTCGTCCTTCTTCTTCTCTACTTCGAGAATCAGTGACTATGAAGAGGAAGTGTCCTCTCCTTTTTTCGGCCTTCTTCTTCTCTACTTCGAGAATCAGTGACTGTGAAGAGGAAGCGTGGAGAGAGCGAGAATCTATTTTCCCCAAAATTTTCGCCAAAGCGAGAAACTTTTCCCTCCAAAGCGCGAAAATATATTCGCCAAAATGTAAATCTGATAGCTACGGTTTTAAACGCATTTGCAATTTTAGCCACGGTTATAAACTGTTGGCAGGTATATGCCACGGTTTAAAAACGTGGGCACCGCGTTTGGTGTAATTTTTAGCCACGGTTCTAAACCGTGGGCCAATTATAGCCACGACTAAAAACCGTGGCAAATAAACCAACGGCTTAGAACCGTGGCCACCTCCCCGTAGCTAAACATGCCTTTTGGTGTAGTGGTAATAGTATATCATACTGAATGACAATTGAGATCATATATGCATATTTTTTAGGTATACACTGACTGACCTCATTGAAAATAAACTGCTGAGATAGGAGGTGTAAATTGTGCTTCATCACCACTATTTGCTGTTCAACGGCTTGTCAGAAGAAGAGATTGGAGCTTGCCCATTGGCTGAACCCTGTAAGGAAATGTAGAACCAAAATGACATCAGGAAGGATTGTAGATTAATAACTACAATCATTATTCTTCACACAATTGCAGTCCCAAAGGATTTATGTAGAAATAAATAGCAGCATCCATATCATTTTGATTACTTCATGTCATAGTTGGGAAAACTCCTTTTGTTGCAACAATACCTCTTTAATTTGATCTCTGTGTAAGAGAAAAATAAAAATTCTAAAACAAACAAATAAAACACAAGAATTATTGTTTATACCTATCATCCCAAAGGTTTAGCCAGAAGTTTAAAAAATGGTCGAATAAATTTGAGTAGATGCTGTTAACCCATCTAATTTCTTTTCTAAATCTTGCTATAACAGTTTGCAAACCTCACCATTGCATGCAGGGAGCCAGGCATGCCATTTTATGATTTTTGATCCATGAAATGACAACTGATCCTATGCATGAACTCATCACTGAACTCTACAAACCTGATCAGAGAAAAACTTGAATGTCAAAACAAACTCGCATGAACTCCATAAATAACCATTAAAACATGTGAACTTCAATGAATGAAACTAGCTTATACACTTGAAAATAGATCAAAAAAATGCATGAGATCATAAGAAACTCCATTTGACATCTCTCTAACTAGCTAGCTATTGTTCTTCAAAGGCTCCTCCTACTATTACTTGGTGTAGCTATCTTGGAAAACCATTCAGTCAGTCTACATGAAGTTAGGGATGAAAGTGAGGTAGATATAAAGAGAGAACTGATTGTAGTGCCTTGGACTACCCTTCAACTCCTCCAAATTG
This sequence comes from Berberis thunbergii, assembly GCA_003290165.1. Taxonomy (NCBI): domain Eukaryota; kingdom Viridiplantae; phylum Streptophyta; class Magnoliopsida; order Ranunculales; family Berberidaceae; genus Berberis; species Berberis thunbergii. The sequence goes on along the minus strand of QNQO01003838.1, from coordinate 24,345 downwards.
ATTGTTTAGACTCTCATAGTTCCTCTCCATGGAAGTTTTTGAATGCCTTCCAGGTCGAGTCTAGAGAATCTTTGTATCGTTATCAATTCTGAAATCATTAAATCGAGATAGGGAGGGTGTAAAACTGTGCTGCATCACCAAAATAAACAACAAATTAATAAAGTTTGCAATATAGATAGACATGAAAGCTTTACAGAGAAAAAAATTAAAAAGTGAGACAGATTTTACCCACAGATTCCTTCTTATGCTTCTTCCTGTCCTGATCACCTTCTGACCCAAGTTCTTTGTCTTCCATGTAGTCTGTATTTTCAGTTAACAAAAGCATACCATACGGAAGAAAAAAAAGAACAATATGAAACACAAATTTCATTGGATTTATGAAATATATTCACATAATACATATGTATGTACATATTACATTACATATATTCCATCATTCGTTCAAGAGCTTAATAATAAATATAAACCTAACATAATAAGTACACTATCAAAGTATTGATTAAGTCCCTCGTGTAAGCCCAAGGATCATTGTTCCCTTCAGTGACATTCTTTGATCATTCGATGGGACCGACTTAATCATCAAAAACTACATTGTTAACTGTGACATTTTCATTGTTGTTGGATTCCTCCGAATCTCTCCTCACCGCTTCTGAGCGAACCCACAACTAGTATGATTCCTCAGCTTCTTCGACTGACATAAACCCTTTGTAAGAAGCATCCCTATAACCCTGATACCGCTGAAAAACATGCGGGCCAGTTTAGGTATACTCCAGGGTGACGACCTCGATAGACAACGTACGCTCTGAATGCCATTCCTGCATTTAAAAAAATAAATGCCCCGATAGATACGCATGTGGACACAATAACACAATATTTGAAGATCGAGTAGTTTGAAATGCATGCATTTCTCCTTTGTGAGCATGAATAGTTAGTGAACACAATAACACTTGGTTTGGGGGAATTTTAAACTTATCTTGAAGAGATCCACCACATAGTAGTAGAGAAGTTGGAATTATATAGGGAATCCCCAGGATGATAATGAGGATCATGGTGAGATTTTAATGGAAAACAATTAGACTTTTTTGGTGCAATATACTGTTTTTTAATTTTTGATAGACATGTACGTTTCTCCCCAAAACGAGTTTTTGTATTGTCAATGTGAATATAATTAGTAATGCTTCCTAATGACTTACTCTGCTTTGCAATCACAACAAACAAGGCTTAAGAAGAAATGGAACTAGAACCATTTAGAGTTTAAAAACAAAAACATCAAACTTAGGATTCTGAAATCAATATTTGGAAATGATAATCACATCAAAGAAAATATGCACATAGGCATCTATTTTTCTGTTCTGTATATTCAGGACATCTATCTCTTACTGACCCAAAAAAATGTGATGCTTCATGCTAAAAAGTTAAACAATACGAAATCAAGCTTCAAGCACTAATCACAATAAATGCTTTCCTAACAAATTGGAAATTGCAATAAAATGATCACATCTACCAATAATATTAATCCCTGACTCAAAATTTTATAAACTATTTCCATAGACAGTCAGGACTATTGAAGTGCCTTGAAATTGTTTTCCCTAAACCTTCGTAAGTTGAATGTGATCTCTCAGTAGTTATGGATTCAAAGCAGCATCAAATAAATATTTTGAATGAAACACACAAACGTTCTGCAAAATAATATTCAAATTTTGTAGAAGTCACATATACATGGTGTTTGCAGAAAAAAATATCTCATTTGGAGATAAATTAGGACTATGGTGTTTGCCATCCAAGTTGCAGGGTTACGGGCATTACTCAGTTTTTTATGCTATCACAAATTGAAACTGAGACTTATGACAAACTACTGCTCATATAACTCACATACAAAAAAAGAAAAAAAAAATTAGAGCGTCAGGAACCCTAGATCTAGAAGAAATCAAGAAGAAATCAAGACAAACTACTGCTCATATAACTCACATACAAAAAAAGAAAAAAAAAATTAGAGCGTCAGGAACCCTAGATCTACAAACCCTAGATCTAGAAGAAATCAAGACAAACTAATGCTCATATAACTCACATACAAAAAATGAAAAAAAATAAAAAATTAGAGCGTCAGGAACCCTAGATCTAGAAGAAATCAAGAAGAATCAAGTTTAGCACTTACCTTTCGCGGGTTTCTAAGTGAGATGGGTCGCTGATTCGAGAAGCTTCAACAAGTTCTTCTTCTTCTTCTTCTTCTTCTTCTTCTTCTTCTACTCTCTCGATTCTTTTTTTTCTCTCTCTAGATCGTTTCCTCTTCAACAACAAAATGTTCTCTGCAACAACTGTCCCAAAATTTCCCCAAATTTTCGGTTTCAAATGTTGTTTTGAAAGAGTTAGGGTTCAAAAATTTTCCCCAAAATTTTGGCGAATCGAAATCCTGCCTTCATCATGCACGGGCCTGGGAGGGTCCCGAACGCGTGCCAGGGAGTGTCCAGGCAGCCACCCAGGCGCACCTCCCAGGCCAGCTAGAATTATTGTTCTTACACTCACCATGATTATATTATCTATGGATCATATCTATATATTTGTTGAAAAAAATACTCCCCTCTTAACAACATTTATTAAGTTAATTAGCTAGGTAATCTGCTCTTGGGGTGAAGGATTATGCATAAGATTTTGATACATTTGGAACTCTTAAAAAGGACACTTGAATATCGTAGGAGATTTAGGCTGGTTTCTATTTTATTATTTTTTTTCATCATACCGAAGGGTCATCTTGGATTTTGTTTTCTTCTTTTATTATTAGTATATTGGGTTGGTGATAATCTTGTGGTTTTGGCATTATAAACGTTTTTGATATATTAACATAAGGTGATGTGTTATCTGATATACAACATGAAACTCTTGGATAACATTAGTATCATTGCAGATTCGTGAGTGTAAATGCCAATCAAGTCCACATCTTTAATGTTTCTTTATGCCGGCCATTAATTTTTCTTATATTTTGTATCATCCTCTCAGTGGGTCCTATATGCCCACCCTTAGTTGATTAGTATGTGAATTTTTGTAGATAATTTTCTCAACTTCGTAACATTAACCTTTCATTTGGGCATTTTCATTCACAAAAACAACGCTCTAAGGCGATTTCAAGGGGTAAAACTTGAAAAAATAATTTTGAGGGTAAATTTTAATCTCAATCATTCCAACCTTATTGGAACTAATCTCATACGTTGGAGTTAGAGGCGGCTAGGGTTTATGGCAGCGTCACAGTCATCCAAGGGGGATTCCCCTGCGGCTGGCCAGGAATATGATGGGGTTTCGAAGCGCTCACTTGCGCAGGTCTTGGGCAAAGCAATGAAGGATGATCTTGATGACAAACCGACGGATTCCACAAGTTTTAGGAAAGATGGCAGCCCGACATTATTGCTATCCGATTCGGATGTCTCAAGGGGAGAGTCTCATGTGTCTAATCACGTTGTGGTTTTGAAGTTTTCAAGTTTTCGGCCTTCGCTTGATTCGATAAGAGACTCCATTCACAAATCTTGGGGAATATCTGGTAAGTTCATTATGGATCTTATTAATCAAAGGCATGTTGTGGTTTATTTACAGTCGGAAGATGAAGTTAAGAAGGTGTTTTCAAAATATTCTTTCACGATTCAAGGCGTTAGATATAAAAATTTTCGTTGGCACCCTGGTTTTTTGCCTTCGGGCTGATCCAGAATTAGCCCCAATTTGAATTGAACTCCCTAATCTACCTTTCACTTTTTTTCTCCCAGCAATCATGAAGGCGATTGGGAATTCGGTTGGAAATTTTCTTAGGATCGATGATGACACTAGATATTTTGATCGATGATGACGCGCGTATGTGCGTCGAGATGGAGGTAACTAAACCTTACCTCATAAGATTTGGCTTGAGAGTCCAAAATATGGGAGATATTGGCAGAAACTATAACACCCTGGTTTTAAGTACTGCAACCATTGTTCGTTAATTGGGCATGAGAAGGACTATTGTAGGAACTTATGGGAAAGAAGAAGGAACAATCTAATGATGATGGAGAAGATCTTAAGGAAGCCAACAATGTCGAAAAACCTAAGCAATCTCAAAAGCAATACAAGGAAACTCATGGACAAAATGTGAAGAAGCAATGTATGTCCCGGTTACTAAAAAATTAATGGAAATAAAGGAGAAAGTAGGACTAGTGGGGCGAAAGATTCTCATGGAGCTGAAATCATTAGTGAGCAAAAAGTAGGTGATAAAGTGAAAACATAGGGCGGGGAAATCGATAAAATTAGCTTGGCTAACAAGTTTGGAGTTTTAGTTGATGAAAACTCGGAAGAGGATGTTGGAGGAGGCGACAAGGAAACAATGAAAAATCAGGAAAAGGAGGAAGATTCCCAACAAGTTGAAAATACCAAGACATTCTATTGGGGCCGGTTATACTATTAGTTAAGCTAACAACGTGTTGAACATTGAGAATTGTGATCAATCAGAGCGACATCAACCTAATGAAGGGTGTCATGACAGTGAATCGGCAAGTACGCGCTCTGATTCACCCAAAACAGAGCAGGTGTAGGTAAGGGTTGCTTTTCCCAAAACAGCCAACTCCCACTCTGTTTCAGCCAAGGCAACGCATGCCATTTTGCATTCAGGGACACAGGATTTAGGTGCTGAAACAGGGATGTCTATCCCTTATAAAAATGAGATCAAGAAGACCTCTAGGGACACAACAGTGGTGATGAAAACTACAACCAGGGAGCATGCAATGGGGATGATGCGATGGGGGCTAGCTAGGGAGGACACAATGGGGACTAGCAAGACTAGGAGTGAGCTCGTATTAAGGTCCAGTCCAACAGTGCATAACAAAAGGAGCAAATATAGGGGTCAAGCAGCCCCTCACCACAAGGGTAATAAATGATTAAAATGGGATGCTGGAATATCTGGGGCCTTAACGACCCTCTCAAGCAGCGGGAAGTAAAGGAACTTGTCAGGAAATATAAAGTAGGATTAATGGGATTCGTGGAGACTAAAGTTACTAATGAAAAGAAGTCAGATGTTCAGAAGAAATTAATGCAAAACTGGAATTGGCTTGATAATAGTGATATTGCAATAGGAAGACAAATATGGATTGGATGGGATCCACTCGTTGTTAGTGCTAGTATTCTTTCAAAGTCAACGCAAGCTATCTTTATTACAACTAAATGGAGCAATGGCTTTGAATGTGTTGTTACTATCATCTATGGTAGTAACTACTATCTATCTAGACAACACCTGTGGGAGGAACTAGTGATGTTCTCAAATAACAATACTAAACCTTGGACACTGTTGGGCGACTTCAACGCTGTTTTACATCCACAAGAACGCATTGAGAAAGCTGACACAACACAAATAGGTGCATGAGACTTCCTAAACTGTGTGATGAATGCGGGGACTTTATGATTGCAAGTATTATGGTAACTACCTGACCTGGAGCAACAACCCAGCTGGAGTTGACCGAGTTACATCTAAGATTGATAGAGTCCTTATTGATGGGAACTGGCTTCAGCATGCTCCTGTTGCAGAAGTAGAATTCCTAAATTCAGGTATCTCGAATCACTCCCTAATGGTTTTATCACTTTATGAAAATGTTAATAAAAATGTTAATAGAGATCAATCCCTTTTAAATTCTTTAATCACTGGGTCCATGAGAAAGATTTCTATAAAACAGTGGAAGAAGCATGGCATTTGCAAGTAACAGGGAGTCCAATGTACAGACTAGTTTAGAAGCTTAAAAGAGTTAAACTACGTCTCACAGCATGGAGGAAAACATGTTTTAATAAGGCTAACACTCAGGTTGAGATTGCTAGACAGAATATGCATCGCAACCAGCAAAGCATTCACTTTAGAGATACCCAAGCGCGGAGTGTCCCACCCGTAATGTTGCAACAGGAGCGCAGTTCAGTCAGGGACTATGCTAGAGTAGTAAGGAACGAAGAGTCTGAAATTCAACAGATATTTAGTTCACAACTATTTACTCAAGGGGACCAGAATACAAGATACTTCCACAGCTTTGTCAAAGAACGTAGGGCTCATAACAGAATTCTGAGTATATATGACATCCTAGGCACCAAGTTGGAAGACCTTGCAGGGATTGAAACCGAATGCATTGATTATTTTGGCAATATATTTGTGGGCATGCATGAACAAGAGTACAACAGGGACATCATTGAAGGGCTGGAACTGGAAAGTGTTATCACAAACAGCATGGGTGCAGAGCTTATTAAGGAGATTACTAGAATAAAAATCATTGAAACTCTTGCAGCTATAGATCGACTCAAATAAAGCTTCGGGGCCCAATGAGTTATTTTCCTTCTTCTTCAAGGATACTTGGAGAATTATTGGAGATGACTTCACTAATGCAGTCCTAAACTTCTTCAGGAAATCAAAGCTCCTAGGAGAGGTAAACGTTACTACCGTTGCTTTAGTGCCCAAAATTATTAATTCTTCCATGTTTTGTGATTACAGGCCAATTGCTTGCTACAATGTTGTATACAAGTGCATCATCAAGATCCTTACTAATCGCATGAAACAAGCTATACATGAACTAGTGAGCAAGTCTCGGTCTGCTTTTATTCAAGGAAGGCACATTCAAGATAACATTATGCTAGCTCATGAGTTGGTCCACAACTATCATCGAGACCGAGGGCCCCGAGACGTGCTGCCAAGATTGATCTCTGCAAGGCATACGACATGGTAAGGTGGGAAGCTATTTTACACTTACTAGCAAAGTTACAGTTCCCTGCAATCTTCATCAGTTGGGTCCGCGAATGTATTACCACGCCTAAATTCTCAATAAGCATCAATGGCTCACTGAAAGGATACATCAAAACACAGAGAGGGATACGTCAGGGTCGTCCTATGTCGCCGTACCTATTCCTGCTGGTCATGGAAATACTTCATATTCTTATCAAGGAAAAAGGTGCAACAAGGGACATATAGGCTTCACTTCATATGCAAAGACCCTCAAATAACTCATCTCAGCTTTGCAGATGACTTAGTTGCATTCTTCTATGGGGACAGACAATCAGCAGCAACACCAGCTGATTCTCTTCAAGTTTTCAAAGTTTGTACGGGGCTAGAAGTGAACTGCTCAAAGAGTGCCTTGTTTTGTGCAGGAGTCAATGAGCAGGAAGCATTAGCTATCCAAGAGAAGTTATTGTTCTTAGTGGGGAGTCTACCAGTTATATATCTGGGACTCCCTATGGTCTCATCCTATTTGTCTCACCATCAATGTACCCCTGTAGTTGATCGCATAAGGGTAAGCTCTTGGAAGAATAGTTTCTTTCATATGCGGGAAGAGTTGTCCTCATTAAGGCTATGTTATCAAGTATGCATGTATATTGGACATCTTGTTATGGTCTCCCTAAGCAAACCATCAGGGGTGAGTTGGAACAAAGTATGTCACCTATATAAAGAAGGGAGTCTAGGCATTCAAGACATAAGAACAATGTAGCAGCAAATATGAAGCACATTTGGAACATAGTATCAAACATGAATACGTTATGGGTTCAGTGGATCAGGAAAAATCTAATTAAGCATAAGGATTTCTGGTTGATGAGTGCGCCACAGGAGGACTCTTGGTGCTGGAGACGTATACTAGAATGCAGGGAGCAAGTATCCAAGCTTACCCTACACCTAATAGGTAACGAAAACCAAACACTTTTTTGGAAGGAGCCCTGGCATCCTCTTGGATTGCTCATGGATAGGTTTCCTCAAGAGTTGTTGTATGACTCTACTCTAAATGAGAATCCTAAGGTCAATGCACTTATACGAAATGGTACTTGGCACATTCCGCAAGGTATTGGTCCTTCAATTGCGGAGATTACTAGCCACTTGACTAAGGTTGATACTGATAGCAGCAAGGAGGATGAAGTGGTGTGGTGCGCGGGTGCTACTGGGGACTTCCAAATGAAGGCTACATATGATGCGTTGTGGAGCAAGAACAGGACAGTAGATTGGGTTGCAATCATATGGTTCAAGGGAAATATCCCAAGGCACAACTTTATTACATGGACCCTTGCTCATGGTACATTGAAAACTCTTGTGAAATTGAAGCGGTGGGGGAAAGTTCAATCTGACTTATGCCCACTGTGTTCATGTGAAACAGAGACGGAGGATCACATGTTCTTCAAATGTACATACATTCAGTTCGTTTGGAAACATATGCTCCACTTACTTTGCTACACTAGGTCAGTCAGTGGATGGGAAGATGAGCTTCGATGGTGCATACTAAATTTCAGGGGACAGGGCACGAGCTCGCTTGTGAAAAAAGTAACCCTTAATGCTACAATATACCATATTTGGACTGAATGCAACAGAGGGAATATCAGCAGTCCAATGTAGATGGTATTGAGATAGTTAGGCGCACACGTGAAGATGTAAGAATGTGATTCAGCACTACTGTTCTTTCAGCAGAGGACAACCAGGCCAACCACCAACTCTTGGAGCGATGGGGAATCGATGTACATTTTTGGTTACCAATCCCTATTACATGAGCTTGGGAGAGGCCTAAGGTAGGGTGGCTTAAACTAAACTCTGATGGTTCTAAACAAGGGTCGAGATGAGGCTTTGGAGCTATTATTCGCAATGAGATAGGCGAGCCTATTTCAGCATGCGTAGGAGATGATCTAGCTCAGTCAGTAATAAAACATGAATTGCAGGGGCTTGAAGCTGAGCTTAAACTGGCAAAAAAACACAGAGTGACTAAACTAGAGATTAGCACAGATTCACACTGTATGTATTTGCAGCTCACAAACCAAAACAGGTTACCTTGGGACCTTCGACACATCCATGCTAAAATCAAAAGGGACCTAGATCAGTTGGAACGATACAAGATACGATACCACTATAAAGAGACAAACAAGGCAGCTGATTTCCTAGCCAAGTTATATCCAAATCATAACTTTGTTTAATTACTCCCAGTTCCTTTGCAGAAGACTTAAAAAAAATGTGTATGAGTACAGTGTAGGAAAACAATATCTACGCATGTAACAATCTCTTTTCTTTAGGTTCAGGATCCTTTAATAACACCTGCTCAATGTCCAAAAAAAAAAACATTAACCTTTCAAAACAAAATGTTGTTTATAGGTAACTTTTCATTTCAAACAAAAATAAAATAGCTTATTGCAGTCACCACTCACCATCCACGATTTACTGAAAAATATCCAACAGTGAAATTCAATCATGTGAAACCAGCTTTTTCACTCATAGCATGTGTTATATTATCCCAATGGCTTCTTCTTTTGTCCTGTCGGTTATTATTTGAGTTGTAGTATCTCCATTATAAATTGATAGCAGTAGTAGAGAAGATATAGAACTGAGAGGCAGTGAGAGAGAGTGAGGCCTCATGGAGAGAGTAATGTTATTGTTTGTAGTAGCACTTGCTACAACAATAGCTTTTGCTATGATGTTGCCTCAAGCCTTGGCTGCCAAAGCACCTAAAGTCATTATAGTTGGAGCTGGAATGTCTGGTGAGTCTATGGGGATGATGTTTATTACATCTATGACACCACTACAATGTGAATCAAAACTTATCTATTGTTTTTACAGGATTATCGGCTGCGGAAACCCTGTCAGATGCAGGAATAGAGGATATATTGATACTAGAAGCAACGGATCGGATAGGTGGACGTGTACATAGAACGAAATTTGCAGGGTTGTCTATTGAAATGGGAGCTAACTGGGTTGAAGGAGTTGGGGCTCCTACAGTCAATCCTATATGGACACTTGCTAAAAAACTTAAGCTCAGGACAATATACTCAGATTTCAGTAACATTTCAGCCAACATATATCAGCAATTTTGTGGCCTTTATAACAAGACAGTAGCTCAAGAAGCATTTGATGTGGCAGATAAAATGGAGGAGTTCAGTGAAAATGTAACCAATTTTTTGGAAGCACATAAACTGAAAGACATCTCCATATTGACAGCACAACGCCTTATGAACAAGTTGAGTATCCTTTTCATATGTTTATTGCCATACTTTCTATTTCATAACTCGTCCGTTCTGCTCCTCACTCGATAATCAGGCGGGAAGGAGAAAACTAACTTGGGTTTTAATATAGGTCCTGTGTCATTTGTCCTGGTTAAGGTCTATGGACGGCATGAGTGGACTTTAGACTCGGTATCCCGCATACACAGAAACCGAAGTTTTTCCAATTGATTTAGGTTTTACTATGAATCATATATAATTTTGCTATATAGTTTTGCATTTTAATCAGCTAAACTTTGCAGTGTTCCATCAACGCCACTAGAGATGGCAATCGACTTTGCTAAGTATGATTTTGAGTCTGCAGAAGCACCAAGGGTAACAAGTCTGATGACCACAATTCCCATGGCAACATTCACCAATTTTGGAGATGATAGCTACTTTGTAGCAGATCCAAGGGGATATGAAAGTGTTGTTCATGATGTGGGAAAGGGATTTCTCAATACTAAAGCTGGGGTTATATCTGATCCCAGGTTGAAGCTCAATAAGGTGAACTCATTGTAAAATACTTCCCCTCTTACTATACAAGGAAAAAAAAAAAAACATAAATAACATTTTCATGTAGGTGGTGAGGGAGATACGTCACTTCCCAAGTGGCGTAATTGTTAAAACTGAGGATGGTTCAACTTATAGAGCTGATTATGTGATGGTTTCTGTTAGCATTGGAGTTCTTCAGACAAAACTCATCAATTTCCAGCCAGACTTACCTGTGAGTTTGTCTTTTCCTAAATAGTAAAATTAGCCTACAATGATAGAAAGTTTTGTCTTGGAAGCAGCTCTAACATCTTTTGGAACTCTTGGCAATGTTGAGGAGAGTAGTCATGGAAGATCCTGGCTCTGTACCAGTTTGATATGGCCATTTACACCAAGATATTCCTCAAATTTCCCAAAACATTTTGGCCAACGGGCAACGGTACACAATTTTTCTTATATGCACATGAAAGGCGTGGGTATTATACATATTGGCAGGTGATTTTTTCTACTAACTAATTTCAATTAAACAATTTAGAACCCAATTGGTGTGGCCACTCTATATTGTCTACAATTCTAGGATGTAAAATAATTCAAAATCAATTACGGGTGTGCAGCAATTTGAGAAAGAATATCCTGGATCCAATGTGCTTATGGTGACAGTAACAGACGATGAATCGAGGAGGATAGAGCAGCAACCAGATTCTGAGACCAAGCAAGAGATAATGGAAGTTCTAAGGAATATGTTTGGAAAGAATATCCCCGAGGCAACAGACATACTAGTTCCCAAATGGTTGTCCAATAGATTCTACAAAGGCACATACTCAAATTGGCCTGTTGCGGTCGATACAGAAGAGTATGACCAGCTAAGGGTAATTTCCTATTTCATTTCCAACATCCTATCTTTGTCAAAATCATTTGAATACTTTTGGAAAATTTAATTAGATGTATAAGAAAACTGCTTTCTAATACTTTTCTTGTTTATTGATCAAAAGGCACCTGTGGGAAGGATTTACTTTACTGGAGAACACACTAGCCAGCTCTACACTGGCTTTCTCCATGGTGCATACCTCTCAGGTTTGTCTACCTTTTAAACATGACCTTCAAACATGAACTCATTGCAATAAGTAAACCAATTACTTAGAATTTTACTGGCTTTACAGGAATTGATTCTGCAAATATGATGATCAGCTGTATCAAAAATGGGAAATGCAAGTGACTTCAGATTGTTGTTAATTTCCCCTACTTCTTCTGTATTGGGCTATTGTTTCTTGTATGGAGAATTCTGTGTTGGAAGAAAGACCATTTGGCGCATCGTGCATACTGTAACTTCAAGGTTGTAATTTAGACTGAAATTTGGACAAGTCCTTCTATTTTGTCAATTTTACGAAATTTTACACATTGCAAGTCATATGGGAGTTGAAATTATTAAAAAAAAAAATCATAACAAATGTCTTGTGCACACAAATTGTAAGCAGATTTGCTAATAAGGAATTGGAGATTTGTCAGGGGAGTTGCGATATATACCCCGTGTATTCCACTATTATACCTGTAAAAACTCAAAACTATACTATTAGGTTAAGAACTCGAGAATGCAAAATAATGCTCACAAATAAAAGATCCATCACAACTTAAAAAACCATGTAGTTTTACGATCTTGGTCTTCTACCTAGAAAAGTTGAACTATAGTTTTCAAGCTAAAATCCTCAATGGATCCTCACATCACTTTCAATGACCATGTAGTTTTGTGATCTTAGCCTTTTATCCTAGAAAATTTTGACCTATAGTTTTCAAGCTGAAATCCTCAATCGATCTTCGAATCAATTCCAGTGATCTTTAAGAGATAGTTAGATCATCTAACTCTCTACAATTCAAAGAAAATTCTGCAAAACAAGTGAATTTTCGTCAAAGATCTTTCATTTTATTCCTATGATTGCTTGTAGTTTTTTTTTTTTTAGTAAAACATAAGTTAATGAGTGGTTAGACTTTTAACTTGTGAAACTCTAGCTCAAAGACAACAGAAAATGAAATAGAGGTAAGCCCTAGTTCAGTCCCAAAACAATTGAAAAGAGAATGACATCAGAAATCAACTTGGTGGTGAGATATAGTTCTTAAGAGAAGATTCAACTGTTAGGGGTGCGTGGAGGCCTCTTTGGTCCACTATGTATAATGGTGATATTGTCCCCAACTTAAATACAACTATATCGGGCCCCTATCTTGGGCATTCGTGATGTGGGGTTTTATCCAAAACTCCTCGTTGCTATTAGGGAGTTGACAACATCCTTATAAACCTTTGATGTGGGACTATTCAAACCAACACTATCCCAACAATCTCCACCTTAGATGCGAATCGTTACACATCCTACAATTCATTCACCCGGTCCGCAACATCTCGAAGTACATCTCCTCCTCGAGTGTCCCGCGCAACCACAATCCTGAGAGTAGTACTCGGTGTACGGGTTCAACTATTTCCGATGTTGTCGACTCCACCGTATTAACTCCACCTTGTCCGAACTTGTAAGATACATTCTCTTGGCGTTGATTTGGGCCTCACTCTGGATCGTTCACTTGGAGGATTCCAGTTGGATCTGGCTCGTTGCCCTGAGCCATTCTCCTTGAATAATGTGCCGCCTACATCTCCTATTCGCCAAGTCCCTGTTGAACCATCAACTCTGATACCACTTGTTAGGGTGTTGCATCTACGTACCCTTTGGTCAACTATACATAGCAATGATAGACACAACCATATTGGGTTTCTATCCCGATCCTTCGCGGTGTGAGGTTTTCTCCAAAAGGCCTCGTTACTATTAGGGAGTAAATTACCTTCTTAAAAACTATCGTGACAACTCCTCCTTATTTGATGCGAGATTATTCAAACCAACATTATTTCAATAGTCTCCACCTTTTGGTCTGAATCGTCACACATCCTACAATCCATCCACCCAGTTGGCAACATCTCAAATCACATCTCCTCACCGAGTGTCTTGCGCAACCACGATGTTGTGGGTAGCACTCGGTGTATGAGCTCAGCTATTTTCGGCGTTGTTGGCTCCCCTAATGGCAACTACCATACTAACTCCACATCGTCCGGACTAGTAGGATACTCCCTCTTACCATGGATTTGGAGCCTCAACCTGGATTGTTCATCTGAAGGACATGTGCTCCACCTGGACCTGGTCCGTTGCTCTGCGCCTACTCTCCTTGTAGGATGTGATGTCTGCATCTCCTCATCGCCAAGTCCTTGCCAAACTATTGGCTATGATACCCCTTGTTAGGGGGTCACGCACCTGGTCGTAACCCTTGATCCACTATACATAGCATCGATATTTGTCTCCAACTTAAATACCACCAAATTGGCCCCCATCCTAGGCTTCTATGGTATGGGGTTTTCTTCAAAATGCCTTATTTCTACTACGGAGTGGATCACTCCTTATAAACCTTCTTGACAACTCATTCTTACTTGATGTGGGAATATTCAAGCCAATACTAACCTAACATCAACAAATGTGTCTTCAATGGAGATTATATGTTTGATTGAAATATTAGGAGTTTGATTGAGAGTCGTTCTTGTTTGATTGATTAGAAGTTCTTATTCAAAGGATTATCGTCATCTTTCTATCAAAATGGCTAAGAAGATCATTTTATGTCCTGCATGCTTATGTAGTTAGCATACATTTGTATTCCACCTTCATTCTTTGACAAAACCAATACTTCAAATCTTGTTTTGTTGCTTGAACATTATAGATCAGTTGGTTGGTCAACCATTCTAATGAGAGGTTGTGAGTGTTAGACTCACCAATGGAATATAGTGAGTTTTCACCTGATTATTAGAATCACATATGCTCCGTTACTGATTAGCCTTCGAGCATGGAATGTAGTTACTTAGGTGGACCACAATGAAAACAAGTCGTTATGCAACGTGGAGGTGATTTGGATGTGATGAAGAAACAACCTCTAATTAGCTTCCACGAGGACAGTAATGTCCTAAAGGAACTCACCTCTGATTAAGTGTTGGCCGTTGATAAATAACACCATCATTTCTATTGTAGGACACCACCACCTTTCTGAAGGATATCTTCAATATAAAAAAAAACATACCACCTCTCTACTCCGTTCTCCCTTTTTTCTCTTCTCTCTCTTTCTTCTTCATCAATCACCACCACAACTCTGCCACCGCCACCTATCCTTTTCCTTTTCCCTTATTATTATTATTATTATTATTATTATTATTATTATTATTATTATTATTATTATCTTCCCCTCATTTCTTCTTCTTCTTCCTCCCTTCTCTATTCCTCCTATTTTTCTCCCTTTTCTCCATCAAGCACCATCACCACTGTCAATCGGCGGTGGCAAGGTATGGCGGGGCGGGCAGGCAGGCAGGGTGGTATTGCTCTTATGAAGAAAGAAGAGAAAGTGAAGGGTGGTGATATCCTTCAATAGATCAAAATAAAATATAATTAAAGTTATAATGCTCTTCAACAAAAATAATAGTGTTATTTAGCAACAACCTTAAGTGCAAGAGGACTTGCTTCGTTAATGGGATTTTCATGTTGATGGGATTCTTGAACAACATTCTGATTCCACCTTACGAATCTCTTTATGCACTATGTACACCACCCAACAACTCAAGCGATTCTCATAATCTCTATTTCATGGGAATGGGTGCTTTCCTCTTAGACTCATGGAATATAGTCATGGCCAGGCTGGAAATTTCGTATGGGGTGCATGACAACAACAAAAATATAGCTAACAACAATGTTTCATGGTGGGCCTGTCTTGGTTCTATTCAAAATTTCCTCTCCAGATTTAGTCAAAGATAACACTGCAAATCATCTTGTTTGTTTCCACTTTAAAAAAGTTCCTAAAATGCTTTAGCAATTCATTAATTATTTATTATAAAATACAATCATGTTTCAGGGTGGGCCTGTCTTGGTTCTATTCAAAATTTCCTCTCCAGATTTAGTCAAAGATAACACTGCAAATCATCTTGTTTGTTTCCACTTTAAACAAGTTCCTAAAATGTTTTAGCAATTCATTAATTATTTATTATAAAATACAATCATTAACTAAAGCGCGTTTGTGGAACATGTGCCTACATTACTATCAACTATCAAGTTGAATGTGGGCATTGAATAAATTCAAACCCTGCAAGGTAATGGGTCCTTGGGTCTGTTGCCCACTCTTCTCTGTTTTATGCAGATAATTCTCCTTAATTAAATTGATATAATATCCTTCAAACACTATCAACTAGTTGAAATCAGGTTGCTGGAATAATTTTTATTTTTTTATTTTTTAAAAGTGAAAGAAAGAATGAGTTGCTCTCTAAATGACTTGATCTGACCTGACCCAATCCAACAGATGGACGATAATGGGCGGGAGAATCTATCTCTCCGCTCCTCACAAAATTGTGATACCCCAAGAGGTCCACTGAAATAAAATCTTGATCAACTTATTCAAGCATACTGATTGTGTTTGACTGGATCACATTGTACTGTTGCACATGGTTTCATTCCCCGTTCGTTCCGTTTACTTTTTTTTAAGTAAGTGATTTGCAACCACCATTAAATCAAATTATACAAAAATGTACATGATGATCGCCTCCCCCAAACAATCACAAAACATAATTGTTAATGGAGTCCCCTACAGAGTATTAAAAACATTCTTCATCTTGATTTAAGAAAATCATTCCTCCAAAGTCTGTTGTTGGATATTTGCATAATGGTCATTCATTTATTTATCCTACAATAATAGAAGTCTATAAAATGAAACATATAATGTGTGAACTTGTTTTCAAAATGTAATGTTGTTTATAAGATCACTTTTCATATATTAAAATGAAATAGCTCATTACAGTCACCAATCAGGATTCATTAATAATTATCCAACAATCAAATACAGTCGTGCGTGTGAGCCCAACTTTCCTTCATTTTATCCCCTAGCTTTATCTGTCAAAAAGAATACTGTCAGTGAGTTGAGCAATTGGTAGTAGCACTTGCTGTACTTTCAATCACTTTGTATTTTTTTTACTGCACATTTCACTTAATATTTTGTTGTTTATTGATCAAAGGCACCTGTTGGAAGGATTTACTTAACTGGAGAGCTTACTAGCCAGCTCTATACTGGTTTTCTTCATGGTGCTTACCTCCCAGGTTGGCTTGTCTTCTATTTATATATGGTATGATTACCTCCTTCGAACATGAACATTACATAACTAATTGGCTTTTCAGGTGTTAAAAGAAGGGGAAATGCAAGTGACCTCTGGATGGCGTTCCCCTATTTTTTAGCTTGTAGGCTATTGTTTCATGTAACCAAAATTCGATGATGCACAAAGATAATTCAATGCATAGCATCCTTTGCCCGGAGAGACAATATCACAGCCCTTCAAAAAATAAAACACTTGATGCTCTGGCAAATTAGATCTGGCCAGAACATTGATATTTGGAAAGACTGTTAGTTAAATCAAAGCTTATTCTTAAAGATTGTCTCCTGGACCAAAATCTTGAAAACCTCCCTCAGTCAATCCATGATCTCTGTCAGTACCCAACAAAGCACAATATCTGTTGGAATTACCCACTACTTTGTCACCTCTTTCCTACCCCGGTTGCCAATGATATCTTACATATCAATCTCAAGAATTTGGACTCACCGGACTCTTTAATCTGGATTCTGAAAAAAAAATGGTATTTTTTCGGTCAAAAGCGCTACTAAAGTTTTCTCCAATGAAAGCGCGGCTACTTTTTTGTCAAATACTAGTCATCAGAGGCTAGATAAGAAATTTCACACAGAACTTTGGAGGATCAAAGCCCCTCCCTCTGCTATTCTCCTTGTCTGGAAGATTGCTAGAAACATCTTACCCACGAGGTCTAATATGGTCAGACTTCATACCCATGTTGACAATGTGTGCCTTTTTTTTTTATGAAATTCATCAGGAAGATGTGGTTCGCTTGCTCTTCCAATGCCCTATTATTCATTGTCTCTGGATGATTTCTCCTATACTATTTGACTAGCTTGCCCTTGAGTTTCGTCATTCAAGATGAATTTTTTTTTCAAATACATGTGGAACACAGGGAACACAACCAACACTAAAAGGTTTGACAAGGATCAAATTTCGTCTCAATTTGTGCTAATCTTGGAAACTATTTGGAAAACCCGAAATAATTGTATCTTCAACAATATCAAATTCTTCCCATACGCCTTTTTGAGAAGATTTCGTAATATCTGGCAGACTTGGTTTATACAATGGTTCTCCAATCCCATTTCTTCTCCTGAGAAACCTATCAAATTTCATGCGTCATTGGCCATTTCATATAAGAAACTCTAACCTCATCCTCGAACATCACCGCCTTACAACTTGTCTCTGGACCACTGAATAGAGAAGAAAGTACCCCAGTCAGTCTTATTCAATATCAAATTCACTGTGCAAGAACCCATTCTAATAACTACACAAACAATGTCATGCTTACCTTCCCTTACCCATTACACCCATACATGATTATTGTCTCTTATGACACCAATTTTTTTCCTAATTCACAGCAGGGTTCTATGGGCATTTTTGCAATAAACCTTTAGAGGGAAATTTTGGCTAGAGTGGCGAGTCTGATTGCTGGGAAGATCCTAGACAACACCATGACATAGTGTCTTGCAGCGGAGGCGACACTCATGTTGATTCAGGA
This sequence comes from Berberis thunbergii, assembly GCA_003290165.1. NCBI lineage: Eukaryota > Viridiplantae > Streptophyta > Magnoliopsida > Ranunculales > Berberidaceae > Berberis > Berberis thunbergii. Next base: position 6,202 of record QNQO01003838.1, on the reverse strand, counting down.
AAATCAGTGGAGACCAAGCTTACTACTAGGAGACTCAGGAGTGCTCAACTCTAGTTTGAAGCTGGATCTACAACTTTCTATCTTGGACACTAGCTGGGTGTGGCGCCCCATCATTAGTAATATAAGACGTCTACTTTCTAAGCAATCCTTTTGGTATTGTAACTTTATTAATCGAGATCTCAACTCTAATGCACATGAATTAGCTACTTCAGTAGGCAAACAATGGTGTAATATTTTTCAAGTTTCCTCCTAATGTCATGGTTACACTTATAAAAAATAAAAAAACACAAAACAAAAAAACTTCACGATTTTAATTTGGAATTGAAATTTTGAGAATAATCTCTTTTATATACCACTTTATGGAATTTTAACATGGAAAAGTTAAGGAAGCTAAAAATTTAAAAGGTTGGGACTTTTTGACATCACCATATCTCTTCTTTGACACCACCACCTTTTTTAAACCTGCTAAAGAACACCACTACTATAAAACCTTTTTTCTATCTATTCCTCTCTTCTCAAGAACAGAGAACAACAAACCACAGAGTAGTAGCAATGCCAGTGGCTGTATTTGTGTCCACCGCCCTCGCCTTCTTTCTCTCCTCTTCTATCATTTCTTTCTATCCTCCCCTCTTCTTTCTATCATCTTCTCATCTCTCACCCTGATCTACAACTAAGGGGTGAGGGAGAGGGCGATCAACAAGTGGGGCAGGGAGGGGTAATCGTGACCACTCGCTCCACTATCGCTCCTTTTTTCTACTTAGTCCTCATGCAAGCCTGTGTGAGGGCGAAGGAGAAAAAAATGAGGGTTCCTTGCGAGATTAGGGTAGGAGATGAGAGGAGAATAGAAAGAAGAGAGGAGGAGAATAAAAAAAACAGAGAATGAGAAAAAGAAGGCGGGGAAGGGGGCAACAGGTGTTGGCATGTTGTTCTTAAGAAGAGAGGGTGAAAGAGAAGAAAGGAAATTGAAAGTTTTCGGTTTTATATTGGTGGTGTCAAAGAGGAAAAATGGTGGTGTCAAAAGTCACTGCCAATTTAAAATAAGATAAAATCTTATGCATGTATAATCTCTTATTTTATATTTGTCAATTACTTCCTCAACATTTACCTGATGCGAAAGGATGAAAACATGGTACATAGAGATATAGAAAAATATATGTAGAAGAAGATTTTATTGATAACTCTTCAATGATCTTCTTTAGATGGTAGGATGTTCTATCCTTTGAAGGACTTTTTTCCTTTAAATGTGTTTTCTCTCTATGATTTAGTCTCTTATCTCATCATTGAGGAAGGTAAGACTAGATCTTGAGATTTAGAAACCATTTCGATGTTTTTTCCTTATAATGTTGCCCAAGCAATTTCTAACACCCCTATTCGTCCCTTGGGTCAATTGGAATCCCTAGTCCGGAAACATAGTAAGAAAGGTCACTTTACTACTAAATCAACTTATCAATGTTTCCTATTGGATAAGATCCACAATTCCCTTCTTCTCCATTCACATTACCATAACCAACCCTCCAATCAATCTCCTAAGTTCCTTAACACTATTTGGATCTCCCATAGGTCTTAGATGGGGCTATGGAAAACATATAAATGTATATTCCCTGTGGGAAAAAACCTTAAAAATCACCATATAGCAAGGGATAATACTTGTCATATTTGCAACAATGAAGAAGAATCAATGATGCATATCTTCTTTTAGTGCACTTTTCTCCGTCCAAGTGTGGTTAGAATCTTGTATTCCTTTATGTTGAAAATTCGGCCTTATAGAGTGATCACAAACACACTTGACTTGTATTACCAACAACAACAATTACACAACAGATGCACAATTACAAACATGCCCCCATAGAGCTCTACTAGGAGGCGATTAGTGTTTGGAAAAAAATAGGCATCGCTAGTTGCCGCACCGATCAAACTTCTCCTACATCGTTCGTCCCCTCTACACGGCAGCACCCCCAACTGCCAAGGACATTTCCAACTTGGTTGGAATAGGGGGAAATCCAGGGGAGGGACCAAAACTCTCTTTTGTGCAAATCATCGAAAATATACTTGTTGAGGAGAGCGATGATTCACCGGTGGAAGGAACAAGGTTTCATAAGGAAGGTGATCCCGCCATTGGGATCAGGACTTCAGATGAATCTCGTGGTGAAACTTTTATGGAAAAACATGCTATTATGCTTAAGTTCTCTAGCTATTGACCTACGTTGGAAGGTATTCACAATTCAATCCATAGAACATGGAGAATCATGGGCAATTTTTTGATGGGCTTACGAGATCAACGACATGTCATAGTGAGACTTCAATCTGAAGCAGAAGCGAAAAAGGTGTTGTCTAGGAATTTTTTTCTGATACAAGGAGTTAGGTTCAAGGCATTTCATTGGCATAATGGATTTAGTTTGAAAGCGGATCCAATTACGGTTCCATTATGGGTTGAGTTGCCAAATCTGCCTTTGCACCTATTTCATCCCCCGCTTCTGAAAGCTATAGGGAACTCCTTTGGAGACTACCTATGTATGGATGATTATACTAGGTGTTTAACAAGACCAGGTGTTGCCCGTCTATCTATGGAGATGAGTTTGAGAGAAAAACTTTCGACTAGAGTTTGAATTGATAGAGCGAACAATAGGGGTTTTTTGCAAAAATTGAATACCCAAGGTTCAAATACTGCAAGCACTGTGCGATGATTGACCATCAAGATTCTCATGGTAGGAGGCTATAAGGCCATAGCATAAGCAAACCAATAGAGAAAGAAAAAAAGGTTGAGCGAAAGATGGAGTATAAGCCTGTGAAGCAGGTATACGTCCCAGTGGTAAAAAATATGAAGGACTCAAAGGAAGGGCCTGGAACAAGTGGGGCAAAAAACAGTCAAGGGATAGAGATCCAGATGGAAAGGAAGAAAAGAAATCAGTGGGAGAGGAAACTCAAAATATTAAGAGCAAATAAATACGAGGCTCTAGTCAATGCCCCGACGGAGAAGGAAACGACTTCAACGCATATTGAGCAAGAACATCAAATTGTGCATAGTGCTGCTAATGGTGGAACTGATAAAATTCATCCTAAAAATGATTGGGAGAGGCTCGTTGTGGCGGGGTACACGCTTAGTGATATCGAGAAAGCAGTCAAATTAGCCTTGGAAACAACAAAGGAGACATAAACACTTTCTTCAAAGAAAAGGGAGGCCGAGTCAATGAAAGAGCCAACGAATCTTTCGGAAAAAAAAATGCACGAGTTTGTTGAAAAAATAGAGATTGACTCGATTAATAAAATAGAGCCCGACTCTATTTTTAAAGCAGAGCTTGAGGACTCAGTTTCGCTGCCCACTAAGGTAGCACCTGCTGCGATTGTGACGAAGTCGTGTATGGGGTCTTCTTTAGAGGAGCATGAGACGACAAAAGATGAACCAAAGGAAGGGATTTCTGCTGATTAGGTTTGTGAGGGAGGAAGTTCTAGCAAGGTTATACGTTATTTGGAGCAGGTTGTTGGGACAAAAAATAAGAAAGTTGTTGAGGGCTGCCTAAACCCCGAGGAGGTAATAAACTTGTAGGAACAAAGTGTTATGGAAGGAGTGAAACAAAGGGATAAGTTAGGTAAGGAGTTCGTGGTGGAAACACCCTCTAAGCAAGGGTTAGTGTCAGGCTTCGAGTTCAAGAAAAATAGGTAAGGAAGAAGGGAAGAGAGAGATGACATTTTCGAATTTGGAACAAGGAGAAATTTGAATATGGGCGAGATTCTTGAGAAGGCAATAAGTTTGATCAACGAAGGGCGCATGCTAAAAAATGAAAAATAAACAAAGATACTTGGGAGAGTACTAGTGAAGATAGTGACGAGGTAGGTTCTGACTCAAAATTGAGGCCTCAAGCATTGTTAATTAGGGATATGGAGATGGGAGCAGGCTCAGATGGTACTCGTAAAGGAAATCGGTTGCTAAGAGTTTTTCAAACACCTGCACCAAAGACTTCAGACTTAAGTCTTGTAGATCCTCTAGAACTAATAAACACAATAATAAGTATAGAAATTGATCCATGAAAATTGCGGGGTTGATCTAGTTGGATGGTGATTAATGTGGGGAGCAAGACGTGGCTATGCTGTTGTGTTTGAAGATTTCTTGTTATAAAGTTGTGTGATGGTGCTTTCTGTGAGGACGTGTTGGTGTTCATGATACTAACTAAAGCTCTACTTTCATTAGCGACTTCTTGGTGAGTTCCCTTGAGCATTTCTTGGTGAGTTCCCTTGAGTTTTCTTGTCTTAGCTTTGTTTTTTTGATGAATAAGGGTCATTCCTAGTTCTCTTTTGGTGAATTAGGCCTAGCCCCTAGGATATTGTTTTTATTTGCTTATTTATTTTATTTAGGCATTTTGGTGAATAAGGGCTACTCCTAAGGTTCTTTTGAAATTTTTGATATGTAAGGGATTTTACTCTTTTTTTTTTTATTTAGGTAAAGTTGTAATGTACCTCCGAAATAGATGTAAAATCTTTTGATTAAGTAATAAAGGGCTAACATCCCATATAACTGCCCCTACCTCCTCGAGGTTTCTTTAAAAAAGAAAATTACTTAATGGACCTGAGACACAACTATTCGTACTTACACACTCACTGCCTCACATCCACATTAACTACACCCTTAAAAGGGAACCATTCCTATATGTATATTAGTTGGTACAAGTCGGTGATGGCTTGATGAAATATCCTTGGCTAATATTTAGAGAATGAATATGAATCACAAGTTAATTTTTCTCTAGGTACTTTTAGTGTGACTAAAAAGTACCTAAAGATACTTGGAGAGAGTTTTAGAGATTAAAAGATCTCTCTCCCCGTCTCTTGTTTTCTAGAAGAACCCATTAGGTTGGTGTTGACCTTTCAACACTTTGAATTGGATAGCTACTTCTCTTTTTAATATAAAAGACCACGAGCCGCGAGATGAGCGCATCGGATTCGAGATACGCGATAGCGCTCATCTCGAGGCAGATGGGTTGCTTCCACCCATCCCTCGCTCCCTTTCCCTCGACCCCTAGAATTTCCCAAAGACCACATTGAGTATATTTGGAAATTGGATAAAGAAAGCAACAACAATCATAACAGTTATTTGGAAAGCTATAAACGACTTTATCTTTCAGAACAAACAATTAAACTCATGTTTACTAGCTAGGCAGGCATCATACTTAGCAGCATCTTGGCATGATCCTTGTTTCAATAGATGCATGAAATTACAGCTTATGCAATGAGTCTGAATGGAATAAGTTATTGGTGTCTCAACCAATCATCATGTTTACTGATGATGGGGCGAGCATAGAGGAGTTGTTGGACGTCTATGTTTTGATGCAGCGGGAAGAATATTAGCGGCTATGTTGGAAGAAAAGGGCAATCAAGTTTTAAAACTGATGCAGGGGCGTGTGTAACGACTTATAAATGGAGTGTTTAGCAGGGAAATGAAAATGTTATTTTGATGTCAGACTCCTCGTAGGTTGTTCGTGCTCTAAAATACAATAAAGACAACCAAGATTGGAGGCAACCTATTTTCTAGGACAACCTTATCAAAGAGCATTAAGGCATTAAACAACCAAATATTTATCGTGTTGATCCAACTAAATCTATAGTTACTGATAGTTCTTTTTTCTGTTCTTAGTAGGAGTCCTAGTATGAGCCAAAATCTAAGGTGGTGGTTGTTTTTGTTCTAATCATAACTTTGGTTCTGAATAAGAAGTGGTCAACTTTGATCGGATGTTTGTTTTTACTTCCAATCGGAATTATAAATTCTTAATAGGTTTTGAATTCAAAACAATTTTCACCAAGGAGATGCTTAGCTAACCACTAAGTGCTTAGGTGGTGTTTTTTTAAGTGTTAAGAAGCTAACTTCTAACCGCAGCTGAAAATTCTAAATGAGCTTCCGAATAAACTATTTATTTCACTTCTGAATGAGTTGCTGATTAGAAACTGTAAAATTAAAGGTGTTTGTTTTTAGGTGCTGATTTGAAGTTCTTTGACATTTTTTGCCCACGCCACCATAAACCACTAACATCAACTCCTTTTCTCAACCTGTTTTCTCTCCTACAAATACCATGGAGATCCCCCTTTCACTACCACAAAAAACAACCCTATATCCCTATCCATTTTGTATACAATCTCAAGATAAAGAAAAATAAGAGAAGGAAGAAGGAGAGGAGGAAGAAGAGGAGGAGGGGAGGGCGGTGGTGGTAGCAGTTGT